>CAXKVX010001115.1:0-186316 GCA_964058865.1 Eleocharis quinqueflora
CTTCAACGATATGATTCAGGGAGCTTTTGATATTATTAATCTGAACTTTTGATCTTCAATTTAACGGTTGAGAAGAAAAATTCTCAGAACAAAATGTTCTCCGGAGGATTTCGTTTCGGTGCTATCGTGCTAGTAGTCGCAGTCTTTGGGTCATCGTAAGGACGTAAGGTCGAAGTAGAAAGGTGGTAAGCTAGCTGTGGGGCCCATGTTACCATTTGTGAAGTAATTAATTTTATATATGTTGATTACCATAATACCATTTGATAATCAAATCTTATTCTTATATATATATATATACATGTTCTAGTTAGTCTAGGTCAATTGGAGAAAACTTGATAGCACCGATATAGTGATATAGCATACAATTTTCGTACGTTGTTTCCAGATTGCATATATATATATATATATATATATATATATATAGATTGTAGCCAAGACACTGGTCTCCCATTACCTCAGCTTTGTTGGTTGACCAGAGCTGCTCCCTCGCCTGATGTATCCACCTGACCTGGATATATCCGTAATCGGCATGAACAAAATTAATCCATGTGTGTTGTTGGAACTTGGAGGCAGAACCATGCACGTTGCTACTGAGTAAGGGCACATGCATAGAGACTAAATGAAACATGGTTCTGCATAGGGGACGGTGCAGTGCACACGGCATGCATGTTTCTACTGATTATTTTGCTGATTATTTTGATCAATCCTATTGAGAACCCATGTTCGGAGTTTGAAACAGGTCATGCATGTAGTACACTGGAAATCTGGAATTCAAGATAAAATCAGAGTTGACCGGTTGCAATCTTCCTCCACTTGAAATTAGTTTCCCTTTCCAACCTTGCAATTTACGATCTATTGTTTCATTTAACTTCATGAACTCTTGCCTCCTTGGCTTCTTGATCGTTTAGGGGCATTCCCAAGTACATATATGGGAATGATTGATGTTATTAGTGTCGTGTCATCAGCATATTACAATGCTACGACCGAATGGGCTATTTTGCTTGTGAGTTGATGATTGTTTAGCAAGAAGCGACACTACCACATAAATAGTCTTTAGCACCAGTTCTTTAAAAGCGGACATAATATTTAAAATCAGATCCATGAGAAAATTCGGTTTAAGAGGGTGCAAATCATTTTTTTATTACCTTTAACAGCAAGCCAGAGACAGCGCGCCGCTTTTAAAGGCTACCTTTAACAGCGGACTGACTTGAGGGTTCGATCTTAAAGTTTTTAATAGCGAAGTCATCCGAGGAGGCCGCTTTTAAAGAATCATTATTAAAAGCGGGGTGTTGGTGGCTCCGGTTTTAAAAGTTTTTTAGAAGCGAGGTTGTACCACAGTTCGGTGTTAAATGTTTTAGTGCGAAATTCTGTGTCTCCCGCACCTAAAAGCCCTTCTTCTTCTCTCTCCCAGCAACATTGGTCATTATTTCTCCCCAACCAGCAGCCATTAGTCCAAAAAATTTAATACCTCCATCTACCTCTCCAAAAATCATTAAATCTCTTCTATGTTTTTTTATTTTGTATAATATTGTGAAGCTTGTTACATTTCAGTCTTTTCTCTTAAACTTGAAGATTGTAACTCTCTTCATTAAGGTAAATAATTTCTTGCATATATATTTTAGTATTTAATAATTTTTTTTCAAATTTAATTTGTTATTAATGTGTCATTTTTGTAAAATTAATTACGGTGATTTAATCTTCATCATCACCTCTTCCATTGCAAGTATTTGGAGGTATTTTTTATTTATTAATATCTACTTTTTAGGTATCAAATTGATACATGATATATATTTAGATACGAAATTTGCATTGCATATAATTGAATTGTATACATATATATAATATATACTTATATGTTATATATAGAGCAAGGCTAAAATAATATGCATAGTACACCACATAACGTACTATGCGCCTATGTATATTTAATTTGCTTAATAAATTGAGATTTAAGTTGCTCAATAAATTCTTCATATCAAAATCTGTAGGAAATCAAATTTCGTGATTTTTAGAGCTTTCTTGCTATTTTTTAAATATTTTTTAAAAACAGCTCATAAATGACACTTTTATAGTATTAAATCTGGACAGTTTTTAAAAATATTTAAAAAATAGCAAGAAAGCTCTAAAAATCACAAAATTTGATTTCCTCCAATATTTTTATATGAGGAATTTATTGAGAAACTTAAATCTCAATTTATTAAGCTATACATATATGCATAGGACAAAAGGAGGTGTTCTATGCATATTATTTTAGCCATGCTCGTTATATATATATGTGTAAGTATTGTCATATAGGACCAAAATATCGGAATAAAAATAATTTAGGTCACCCGTTCGAGATTAATTCAATAGGGATTAATCTCGGATAGTCCCCCGTATGGGACTGCTCTTTGAACACTTTGTCTCATTTAGGATTAGTGAACATATGATAATTGCAATCTGGTGTTTGCAGATAATTCGGTTCAGTATTTCCTCAATTGTTCTCACGAATACGTGCGTACATGCAAGTGTGCGTTGACGTATTCGGGGAGCTGAGGGGAAAGGCTGTCGGATTTTTCGCGAACACTAGATTGCAATTATCATATGTTCACTAATGAGACAAAGTGTTCAAAGAGTGGGTTAGGATGGTTGACCAGCCCATAACCTTATGCGGCTCTAAATAACCATATATATACTACCACATGATTTACATGAGAATATTTTTTTCAGATGGATCGTCGTAGAGGAGTTCGAGAATTTATGAAGTGTGTCGTGGAATATATGAAACTACAGGGTGAAAAAACACTTCTTTGTCCTTGTTCAAAATGCCAGAATTTGGTTAGACATAGGGAGATCGATGAGGTTGAACTACATTTGATCCGAGATGGATTTATGAAATGTTACACCCGATGGATATGACACAGAGAGCAAGCAGAAAGATCGGTACAATTAATCGGGACAAGTACTTCTGAAAATGTACATAGGGATAATGTATTTAGTGAAAATCTTGAAAATTTACCGTGCAAAAATATACTGAATGAAAATCTCGAAAATGTACAAGAGGAGTCAAGGGATGATGAAAATGTAGATAACCCGCAATGTACAAACAATGTGATTTAGTTGAATGAAATGATGAGTGATGTTGAAAATGATTGTGCTTATATTCCCGAAATTTTGGATAACTTGTTTAAGCATGAATCTAATATACCATTATATCCTGATTGCATGAAATTTTCGAAAATATCCGTTGTTTTCAAATTGTACAACTTGAAAGCAAAAAATTGATGGAGCGATAAGAGTTTTACATCTTTACTCCAGGTTTTAGGAGAAATGTTGCCAAAAAATAATGTGTTGCCAAATTTAACTTATGATGCAAAGAAACTTTTATGTCCTCTGAGTATGGAAGTGCAGAGAATTCATGCATGTTCGAATGACTGCATACTTTACAGAAAGGAGTACAATCACCTACATAAATGTCCGACGTGTAATGCATCACAATACAAATCGTGTAGCGATACTGAGAGTGAGGATGAAAAGAAAAGACCACCTGCAAAAGTGTTATGGTACCTACCAATAATACCAAGGTTTCGACGTCTCTTCGTGAATCCAAGAGATGCAAAATTATTATGATGGCATTCTGAGTGTAGAACAAAGGATGGACAACTACGACATTCTGCTGACTCTCCCGAATGGAGGAACATAGATCGAAAATTCTGGGATTTTGGGAGCGAACCTAGAAATTTAAGATTGGGGCTATGTACAGACGGAATGAATCTGTACGAAAACATGAGTAGCCGTCATAGTACATGGCCGGTAATATTGTGTGTATACAATCTTCCTCCATGGTTGTGCATGAAAAGAAGATACTTAATGATGTCATTGTTGATTTCGGAGACCAAACAACCGGGAAATGATAAATGTGTACATTTCACCATTCATGGATGACATCCAAAAATTATGAACTACAGGAGTGGAAGTGTACGGCTCGCATTTGAAAGAACATTTCACTCTTCGTGCCATGATTTTCTGCACTATCAACGATTATCCCGCATACGGGAACTTATGAGGTAACAAGATTAAAGGGGGCAAGGCATGTGCCATTTGTTGCGAAGATACACATTTATACAATTGAGTCACTATAAGAAGAACGTTTATATGGCACATCGAAGACATCTTGCAATTAAGCATCCATATCGAGTTATGACCAAAGAGTTTGATGGAAAAGAAGAGTTAGAAAAAGCAAAACAACCATTATCCGGAAGGAGGATTTATGAGATTGTACAAAATGTAAAGGTCCAGTTTGAAAAGAAGTCCGACAAATGAGTTGTTAAGAGGGAGATGGACATGAATAGTAAAATGAAAAACAAGGCAAGACTTGTAATGAAAGGTTTTAGTCGAATTCAAGAGATTGACTTTGACGAAACCTTTTTCACAAGTTTTCATGTTCAAATCTATTCGGATTATGCTAGTTATTGATGCATTTTAGGATTATGAAATCTGTAAATTGGATTTCGAAATAACTTTCCTAAATGGTAAGATAGATGAGGATGTGTACATGTTACAACATCAAGATTTTGATGATCCAGAGAATAGCAACAAAGTATGCAAGCTTCAAAGAGTCATTTATGGCTTGAAGCAAACATTGAGGAGGTGGAACAAGCGCTTTGTTGAAGAGATTAAAACTCATGGATTCATTCAAAGCAAGGAAAAACCTTAAGTATACAAGAAGGTTAGTAGGAATCATATGTAGCTCTAGATCTTGCATGTCGATGATATATTGTTAATGGAGAATGAAGTATCTTTGATGGAGCAAACAAAGAGCTCATTGAAAATAATGTTTTTCAATGAAAGACATGAATGAGGCTCAATATGTCTTAGAGATTAAGATATATAGAGATAGTCCTCATAAGCTCATTGGTCTAAGTCAAAAAGTTTAAATTGACAAAATCTTGGAAAGATTCCGTATGGAAAATTTCAAGAAAGAAAATATGTCAATGAAAGTGTTGTGTAATTTAGCAAGTTACAATTTGCCACAACACACAAAGACATAAAATGCATGAAGAATATTTCCTATGAATCAGTCATAGATTGCATCATGTATGTCATGGCTTGCAGACTGGATGTCGGGTATGCTCTAAGAATGACAAGTCGTCATTAGACTTCATCTAGTCCTAATTGTTGGACTGCAGCCAAGAATATTCTTAGATATCTAAAAAGGACCAAGAATAAGTTTCTTGTCTATGGTGGTCAAAGAGAGCTCATTGTAGAAGACTACACTGATGCTACTTTTATAACTTTTTTTTTTGAGCAAAAGATGAGGATCTAAGTCCTCAAATTTCATTTATAAGGTTAGGTGTTACAATAGTTTGTATGTACAGTATTTACAATGGCACCCTACTATTTGTTTCAATTGTTACCAAAAATACGTTTCTTTATTGAACCACAACCTTCCTTCACTCAATATTTCCCTTGTAATTTGCTGCATCGAATTTGTTTCATCCGAAAATACTCGTTTGCATCTCTCCCTCCAGACAATAAAGCAGGTCACCGACTCTATTGCTTTCCATTTCTTGTTACATGGAAGTGTTAACAGGTCACTCGCTCGGGAAGAGCAGAAGATGTCCACCTCTTGATCCTTGCAGTGCAGTACATGCAGTATGTAACTTCTCAATACTCTAACAAAGGTGCAACCGTAGAATAGATGATCTCTCGACTCACAATCAGCTTTACACATGTAGCACATGTTAGGAAGGAACCAATTACGTTTGATTAAATTATCTATTGTGGTTAGCCTGTCATGAAGCAACAACCATAGGAAAATTTGAACCCGTGGCGGTACCTTTATTTTCCAGATGTGTTGTATCTGTGAAGTTGGAGATGGGCTCAGTGAGAGGAAACGATACGCCGAGCGTGCCGAGTATTTGCCTTCTGCATTCCTAATCCAGGTGAATTGGCCTGCCTGTGAGGCAGCACATGCTTGGAAGTGGGGCAAAGTTTTGCTGATATTCTTCCAAAAAAATGGAGGCAAGCTGGTTATGCCATGGCTTGTATGGCAAAGGCACAGGGGTTGCTTCCTTCCACCAACAGTTTGTGCTATTATCCCACATCCAGATCCAACGCATGAGTAAGCTGATGTTAGTGAGCTCAAGTTTCCTAATGCCCAGCCCTCCCAGTCGCTTTGGTCGCGTGGCTAACTCCCAGTTTACCATCGTGAGGCCCGGGTTGATTCTCTTTATGCCCATGCCAGAGGAAGGTCCTTCGTATTTTGTCTATGGCTTTTAGTACCCAGATTGGTAGGAGGAAGACAGTCATGTAGAAAACCGGGATTGCTATCAATACTACATTTACCAACGTTAACCTGCCCCCTATTGATAGTAAGCTTGCTTTCCAACCTGGTAGTCGGTTTTGTTGGGATTTCATGTGTAAGTTCAAGAGGACGAAAATTAAATTTTTTGTCTCTATTTAACTCAATACACAAAGGATCTTATTTATATAACAATTGCAAGCAAGATTACACTATGACATTTCATCGAACACCTCTTGTGCATCAACAAAACAGAAAATAACACATTTATTTCTTGCACAAGAGTGGATAAAAGTTTATACCTAAAGAGATTGTCAAATTTCTTTGTAGAGAGGAGTCGATTCCTCTTCTAGGTCTCTTGGAAACCGTCGTCTTCCTTCTTCGGTCATGGAAGCACCATTGTCTCTTGGTTTACCTTGAACCTAAACAACAATCTAAAACACATTTAGATAGATGGATGTAGAGGTTAGAGCTTAGATCCAACCACCTAGATCTTCAATCTTCAATGAACACACTATTTCATTTGGTGGCTAAACCTTACAAGAGAAGAAGAGAACAAAAGAAGAGTTTCTTTCTACACAAGAGAAGAAGAGATGAATAGTAACACTATTCACGGTACTGTAGCGACGGCTACTGTAGCAAGAGAGAGAAAAAAAATTCACACAAATTTTCTCAAGCATCCCCCTTTATATAGTTAAGCCCTAGGGCACCTTTTGTGTTAATGATTTACACAAATGCTATTGACTATTCTCTTGTTAATCTCTAATTATATTTTGCAAGAAATTAATTTATGACTAAATAATATGATAATATTATTTTAATATGTGTTAATTATTATTCTTATAATGTTCTTAAACATTATACAAAATAATATCCACATATATTCTCATAAATTTATTTAATGATCTAAGCATGTCATTTTACATGACATATTACTTTAACATTTTATCACATGCATTTCGACTCATACATCATGAGATTAAATACATTATATAAAATGTAAAATACGTGTTGTTTCTGTTCAGTTGGTATGACCTTACAGATGATCTACGTCATCTTGAAATATAATATAAAATACTTTATATTATGGACTATAAGAGGTTCTATCACTACATTATAGTCTCCCAAACGACATAGTCGTTACGTGCTCGATCCACTTGATTCGTGTCTATTCTTGTCTCATGATATTTTAAATAATATGCAAAATAGGATCGTGTCATTTTTGCATTATATTCTTTTCTTGGTCTCTCAAGTGAATTATAAGTATAACTACATCAGTTATATTGCATGCAATATAATTTCACTTTACCAAGGGGCCCAGTAATATCATAACTCAAATAATTGAGGGACAATAATAATATTGACATATAAATTTCTCCCGCACAAGTTGTACATAACGAATTACTATATTATTCCAATCATTTGAATGAACTTTAATAGTAATCACATTATATACTTCTCATGTGAAAAACTTACATGTCTCATATATAAGATTCAAAGACACATTGGAAACATTAATGACACAAAACTAATCCATATAATGCTCCATCTAGTTAGGTCATGTTCAGTATATAAAGAATCATCATTTTATATACTCATGTCATTGAATGACAATCACTTATCAACATTTATAGAACTACAATGTACTTTCAATTGGCATGACAATCTTCATGGTAAATAATGTTCCCTTTAATTACCACGATTGCGAACATATTTAGGATTATATGTTTTCATCTAAAGAGTTCTATGGTTCAGGACCATGAGCATCTTCTTGAACGCTTCTAAAGATATAACATATCAATCTCAAGGAACATAAATGTATAATAACATTTAAAATCATAAATAATTCATAAATTCGTTATAAAAAAGATAACTTTCAAAACACACAACCTTCAGGTTTTGTATTTTCTCTATGAGGGGCAGATAGCTTCTCCTGCATAACCTTTTGTTTGAGAGTGGCAAGCCAAGGTACGTAATAGGGAAAGTTGAGGCTTTGCATTACAGAAGTTGGGCAAAATTATTCACCAAAGTCTGTGGGCTCTCAGTAAAAATGATTTTAGTTTTTGAGTTGTTTATCTTTAGATTGGTGATCATGGAGAATGAGCACAGAACTGCTTTGATAATTTGGATTTGTGTAGAGTTTGCTTGAAGCAGTAGTAGGGTGTCATCAACATAGGTGAGGCATACTCTACAGCCTTGGAAAGGTGGAGTGATGAGACCTAGAGTTGTGAGATGTTGCAACCATTTCGGGAGAAAATCCATGGTTAGAATGTATAGGTAGGGTGCTAACGGGTCACCTTGCCTTACACCACATCTTAAGTTGATGTTTTTGCCAGCCACAAAATTCAATATGACTTTAGTGCTTCCTTTTAAGATCAAGTGTTGTATCCAATTTATCCAGAGATTTGGGAATCCCTTTGCTTGAAGGCACTGAAGCATGAATGACCAACTAATCGAGTCAAAAGCTTTATGAATGTCCACCTTGAGCAGTGCTATCGGTTTTTTCTGGTTTGATGTCGCATGTATCACCTCTTGGGCATAGTGAAAACCTTCCATAATGTTTTTCCCTTTGATGAAATCGGTTTGGGCTTCATCCACCAGTTTTGAGATGAAAGGTTTGATTCTTGAAGTCAGAATTTTCGAGAAGAGTTTTTGAATTCCATTGATAACACTGATCGGTCGAAAGTCCGAAGGGTAGAAGGCATCAGACTTCTTTGGCACTAAGACAATGTAAGAGTTGTTTAGCGGGGTCAGGGTGGTTTCTGGGTGAGACATTACATAATTGAGGGTTTCGAAGAGGTCTGGCAGGAGGATTTCCCTGTATCGTTGATAAAACTCACCTGTAAAGCCATCTGGACCAGCCATTTTGTTGTGCTTCCAATTTGCGATGACCAGTTCAATTTCCTGCATGGAGAGAGGTCTGAGTAGTTGGTGCTGCATGTCCTGAGTTACAGTTTGGTTCTGAAATAATGCTTGCAGATTGAAATTTGCGAGTGGAAAGGCAGATTGGCCCAGTCGCTGACAGAAGTGTTTGAACATCACATCAGTCTTGCCGTTTGGATCCGAGTATGAGTGATCTCCCTCGTTCACCATCATGATTGTATTTCTTCTTTTTTGATTTGTGGCTATAGCATGGAAATAACTCGTATTTTTGTCTCCACTGGTGATCCATTGCCTCTTGGCACGCTGCCTCCACATCTTCTCTTCTGTTTGTGCGAGTGAATGCAGTCTCTCTCTCAGGACAGATTTTAGTAGTAGTTCCAGCTGCGTGAGTGAGCGTTTTTCATGAGAGCAGTCTAACCATAATAGGACTTGATGACAGAGGCTCGATTGTTCCTTGACACTACCAACTGTTTCATGTCGCCAGGTTTTTATGTGCTTCCTCAATTCTGTCAGCTTATGGGCTAGGGTGACAGGGTTTCCAACAGTAGGAAGCTTTGACCATGTGTCCTTGATCAAGCTGTCAAAGCTTGGCAGATGGAGCCAAAAGTTTTCAAATTTGAATATGTTGGACACAGGGAAAGCAGTGGTGCTGTCACAAACTATCGGGCAGTGATCTGATACCGTTGTCGATAGTGCTCTCTGTTGGGTGTTGGGAAAAATTTGATTCCACTTTTGATTGACAATGAAGCGATCAAGTCTTGCAAAGGTTGGAGTTTCTCTTTCATTGCTCCAGGTGAATTGTCTCCCCTTGAGAGGGATATCCGTAAAAGCTAAACGATTGGTCATGTTGCAAAAAAGCGTATCAGGACCTCTGCTGGACCTTGAACGGTCTGATGTTTGCAACGTTTGATTAAAATCTCCAAGTAACATCCATGCCACCCCAGTATTTGGCATGTTTTGTTCTAGTTCATGAATGAAGGCTTGCCTACCTGCACTGTTGCAAGGGCCGTAAACTCCAGTGAAACGGATTTTAGATCCATCTTCTCGTACTGTCAAGTCTACCGTTACACTATACTGGTTGAGATTTGTGGCTTCGTGCTAAAAAATTCCTGACCTCCATGCCATGAGTATTCCCCCCGATGCTCCATTCGCGAGTTGCTATGTTGATCCAGACGCGCTCCTAATGTTCTTTCAAGCTTTGCACATTTTGAATATGCATTTTTGTCTCCTGCAAACAGAGGAGATCTGGCTTTTCCTTTTTGACTATTGCTCTGACATCTACCCATTACTCTGGGTCATTTAGACCCCTAACGTTCCAAGACATTATTCGTAGCCTTTTTGTATTCATGAGAAAGCTATTGCATTATCCACTTACGACTAAGGTACAAATTCTTGAGAGATCACAAAATACTTCTAAACTTGAAACATTCACTAAAACTCCCGCCTACAAACTTAACAAGCTACCTAGTTGCTTCGACCTTACACTATGCTTCTTTTGCTATTCTTCAGACGTAGTGCCACTTCCCTTTGTAGCAGATCTGCTGCAGGGGCGTGGTCTGATGCACCGATGTGCTAGGGGGAGTGGATGAATCATCGGAGATTTCGAGTGCTTGCCCTATTTCTTTTTCCACTTCCTCACTTATCTCCATCCCTGACAGGCTAATAATTTCAAGCACTTGATGCGTAGAGAGGGGACTGGTTTGCTCGTCTAGCGAGAAGGATAATTTTGCCTTTGTTGAATATCGCTTCTTTTGCACCCGCGTGATGCTTTTGGCTTTTCCCACCAGTCTGGGGCTACGTCTAACGGTCTGTGTTTTGAGAATGGTATCACCTTTATTTTGCTGACGGGCTTCATTGCTATTAAACTTGGGAGTGGCTGTGTGTTGCTCTAAACTCAGGTCATTTACTTCTGGGTCGACTTGTTTACTAGGCTGAGTATTAACTTCCTTCAACTATGGAGGGTCTAGTGATTTAATTTGTTGGGCCCAACCCAGCACTGGAAAACTGACCTTATAGATTTCCCAATTTTTGAATAGTACTAGAGCCTTTGAAGCAACTTCCTTGGGCTCATGACAGATCTTGAAAACTTCAATGCTCTGTAGCTGCATGTTGGGCTGAAGACTTTGCACTTGAGTACACAGACGTTCGGCTTGACATATCACAGCTGTGATTTGATGACCTGCTAGCCTGACAGCATAGAACAGTCCTTGAGCCCCACAGCCCACTTTGATTTCCAATACATCTGAGAGGAGGTGGTACGGCCTGAAAACCTGGAGCAGGGGTAATCTCTTCAGTAGGTCGGCTAACCGAACAGATGATGAGCTTATACACAGTGGATTCCCTGCGGCAGATATCAGGGAGAATTGCTGTGGTGTGCCATGAGAGACTGAGGTCCTGGTGCCACCTTGTTTGTCTTCTTCGGTCTCCACACAGGTTTTCGGATCTTGACCTTTAGTTTTGGCATCCATGTTTACGTTGTCTTTTGGATCGAGGCCCGGTGCAGAGGCCAATTCCTGGGTGATCTTGGCGAGAAATTTGCAAAAAAATCTGAGGAGTCAGAGCTTGTTGCATCTGATGCTCTTTCTTGAGGTCTGACTGAGGGTGGATGGTGGGACCATTGGTTTGTCATCTGGTGATCTGTGTGAGGATAGGCGTTTGCTTGAGAATTTTGGTCTTCTGGCGCGGGGAAGAAGGGAGTTGTCGCAGCGATTCTCCAGCTATTTATGATAATGTCTATTGGGGTGGCATAATCTCCCTCCCGATACATATACTGATGAGCAATCTGTGCTGGGAATCTTGTTTCGACTAGAGCGGTGATGTCTCTATAATGTCCTGCAGCACGGCCAAATGGTAGCATACAGATGGGGTGGCTAAATTGCTCCAAGACTCCCCTAATTTTTGGGTAAGTCCAAGCTTGCAGCGGCAGTCCCCGAATCTTTACCCAAATCTGGTACAGTGGCGGGTTATAACCCATACCGAAACGGGGTCTCCATTCCAACACTCGGAACCTTACGTTGAGCTCTGGAATTGTATAGATGCCAGCTTGAACCACTGCATCTCTACGAAATTCATTTGGACAATGGATGAGGTACGGCGTGATGGTAGCTTCATGAATCTCATAGTCTTGCTCTGCACCTCCATGTATCATTTGTAGCTTACGTGCCATGAGGTGCGGCAAATCAGGAGACGGGGCACCTTGAAGTAGGATAATCAACCTTGGTTGAAGAAGGTGAGTGTTGTCTTCAATGAGGGCATCACGGGATGGTCTGTAGATGTTGTCAAGTTGGGGGCGGTCAAAGTTGATGTCCATGATTTTTGTTGGTTTGAGGTTTTTGCAGGTGTTTGTCTCCTTTGGCTGAGGGTGTGGAGGTTTATGGATGCTTAAGGGGAAGGTTTGGTGAAAGAGCTTCTGGGGTGGGGGTTTATGGGTGTTTGAGGAGGAGGTTTGGTGTAGTGGACATGCTGCTATTATATGACCAAAACCCCTGCATTTATAACATCTGATCATGTTGCTACAGAATCTTTTAATGTGTCCCTATTGCAAGCAACGGTAACATTTAATTTGTCTCTCCTTAAATGCGGGTTGCTGAGGTTTCCTTTAAACAGTCTGCCATTCTTTGGTTGCTGGTGGAGGTTTCATGGTTCTAAGCTTTTGGTTCTCGAGAAGCGCTGTCTTGTAGGGTTGACGGTTTGGGTGACGCATTCCATGGTTAGAGGTGAGGTCTCGGAGGCTCTCTGCGGTGTCACTGGTTCGATAAGCCTTCGCCTGCGTGTTCACCTTCGGGATCGCTTGCGTGTTCACCAGAGTCGCCTGCTTATTCTCCTTCAGAGTCGTCATTTTCCTAGTTGGTGATCAATCTGAAGGTTATAAATTGTTTGCATAGTAAAGGTCCAGTTTGGAAAGAAGTCCGACAAATGAGTTGTTAAGAGGGAGATGGACATGAAAAGTAAAATGAAAAACAAGGCAAGACTTGTAATGAAAGGTTTTAGTCGAATTCAAGAGATTGACTATGACAAAACCTTTTTCACAAGTTTTCATGTTCAAATCTATTCGGATTATGCTAGTTATTAATGCATTTTAGGATTATGAAATCTGTAAATTGGATTTCGAAATAACTTTCCTAAATGGTAAGATAGATGAGGATGTGTACATGTTACAACATCAAGATTTTGATGATCCAGATAATAGCAACAAAGTATGCAAGCTTCAAAGAGTCATTTATGGCTTGAAGCAAACATTGAGTAGGTGGAACAAGCGCTTTGTTGAAGAGGTTAAAACTCATGGATTCATTCAAAGCAAGGAAAAACCTTGAGTATACAAGAAGGTTAGTAGGAGTCATATGTAGCTCTATATCTTGCATGTCGATGATATATTGTTAATGTAGAATGAAGTATCTTTGATGGAGCAAACAAAGAATACGTGAAGTGAGTTAGCATAGTTGGAAGTAAGCATGAATACTTCATTCTCCATGATCTAAGTTTATAACTAATCCAGATGATCAATCTGAATACGTCATTCTTCTGATTGGTGGTGAAGTGAGTTAACATAGTTGGAAGTAATCAACTATGACAAACTCAATCACCTCAGCGAAAGTCATGACGACCGCAGAGGCAAGCAAAGTAGTATGGATAAAGAAGTATCCTAAGAAATTTAGTGTTGTCTTATCCTATGAAGGATCCTTGG
Organism: Eleocharis quinqueflora; assembly: GCA_964058865.1. Taxonomy (NCBI): domain Eukaryota; kingdom Viridiplantae; phylum Streptophyta; class Magnoliopsida; order Poales; family Cyperaceae; genus Eleocharis; species Eleocharis quinqueflora. The sequence goes on from CAXKVX010001115.1 coordinate 13,851, forward strand.
AGTTGTTTTGCTACAATAGTGCATCTATTTTGCAAATCAAGGAGCCAATATCACATCATAAGACGAAGTACATGATAGAGAGTACTTCGTGACTCGAGACTTTACAGACAAAGGCAAAATTATATTATTATGGGTAGACACAAACAACAACACAATTGATTCCTTGAAAACGCTTTTATCGTAAGCCAAGAACGAAATTCATTTCGAATCCATGATTCCACAAGATCATGGAGAATGTCTTGAAAACTAAATTGAAAGGGTTCTCTCTTTTTAGAGTTTATGCATATAAGAAACTTTAAAAACAAGTGGGACACTGGAGATTGTGTTTTGAAACTTATCTTTTTTATAACGAATTTATGAATTGTTTATGATTTTAAATGTTATTATACATTTATGTTCCTTGAGATTGATATGTTATATCTTTAGAAGCGTTCGAGAAGATGCTCATGGTCCTGAACCATAGAACTCTTTAGATGAAAACATATAATCCTAAATATGTTCGCAATCGTGGTAATTAAAGGGAACATTATTTACCATGAAGATTGTCATGACAATTGAAAGTACATTGTAGTTCTATAAATGTTGATAAGTGATTATCACTCAATGACATGAGTATATAAAATGGTGATTCTTTATATACTGAACATGACTTAGATCCTCTGTAAGGTCACACCAACTGAACAGAAACAACAAGTATTTCACATTTTCAATGATGTATTTAATCTCTTGATGTATGAGTTAAAATGCATGTGATAAAATGTTAAAATAATATGTCATCTAAAATGACATTCTTAGATCATAAAATAAATTTATGAGAATATATGTGAATATTATTTTGTATAATGTTTGAGAGCATTATAAGAATAATAAATTAATTCATATTTGAATAATATAGTAATATTATTTACTCATAAATTAAATCCTTGCAAAATATGATTAGGGAATAACAAGAGAGTAATCATAGCCATTTGTGTAAATAATTAACACAAGTGTTGTCCTAGGACTTGGCTATATAAAAGGGTATGTTTGAGATGAAAAATGACTTTTTCTCTCTTTTGCTACAGTATCATGAATAGTAACCGTGAATAATGACTCATTTTTCTCCTCTCTTATGTGTAGAAAGAAAAACTCCATTGTTCTTCTTTCCCTTCTCTTGCAAGGTTTAGCCACCAAATGAAATAGCTTGTTCATTGAAGATTGAAGATCTAGGTGGTTGGATCTAAGCTCTAACCTCTACATTCATCTATCTAAGGATGCTTTAGGTTGTTGTTTTGGTTCAAGGTGAACCAAGAGACAAGGGTGCTTCCATGGCCGAAGAAGAAAGACGACGGTTTTCAAAAGACCTAGAAGAGGAATCGACTCCTCTCTACGAAGAGATTTGACAATCTCTTTAGGTATAATCTTTTATCCACTCTCGTGCAAGAAATAAATGTGTGATTTTCTGTTTTGTTGATGCACAAGAGGTGTTCGATGAAATGTCATAGTATAATCTTGCTTGCAATTGTTGTATAAATAAGATCCTTTGTGTATTGAGTTAAATAGAGGCAAAAAATTTAATTTTCGTCCTCTTGAACTTACACATGAAATCCCAACAACATGGGCCAGTCCGCTTTTAAAGTCTTTAAAACCGGACTCGTATCTGCCATCCGATTTTAAATGTTCTGAGCGCCAATAGGGTTTGCCCTTTGGCATTTTTTTCCACATTTGCGCCGCGCCTATTGTATTTTCCCCTGCTGTAAAGAGTACTGCCGCCGCCCCTTTGCTGTGTCGCCCCTGCTCCGTTGCCGTGCTCCGTCGCTCGTGCTCCGCGGCCCCTTTGCTGTGCCGCCCCTTCGTTGTGCTACTCCCTGTGCTCGTTGCACCCTGTGCTCGCTGCCTTTGCTGTGCTCGTTGCTCCCTGTGCTCGCTGCCTTTGCTGTGCTCGCTACTCCCTATACTGCTCGCTGTTGTGCCCACTGCTCCCTGTGATGCCTTTGCTGTGCTCACTTACCGCTTAATGGTACATTTAATGAGTTATTTACCGTAATGTAGTATTAATCACGTGTTTGTATATGTAATGTAGTTTAATGACACTACTTGAATTAGTTTAATGACTCTACGTGTGTTTGTATTTGATTAATTTGAGAAAAATGAAGGGTATATTTGATTAATTTGAGATATTGATAAAGATTGAAGGTATAGTTGATTAATTTCAGATATGTAATGTAGCATTAAGCATGCCTCTACGTGTGTTTGTATTTGAAGAGTTATTTACCATAAGTATTAATCATGTGTTTGTATATGTAATGTAGTTTAATGACACTACTTGAATTAGTTTAATGATTCTACGTGTGTTTGTATTTGATTAATTTGAGAAAAATGAAGGGTATATTTGATTAATTTGAGATATTGATAAAAAATGAAGGTATAGTTGATTAATTTGAAAAAAATGAAGGGTGTATTTGATTAATTTGAGATATGTAATGTAGAATTAATTTGTGATATTATTTCTTCTAATCTAATTGTTATGTGTGTTTGTATTGGCACTTTGGCAGTCATGTCGTCTGAAGTTTCTTCCGGTCGAAAGGTTAGATCGAAGTCTACGGCTAAAAAATTACGCAATGACCATGATAAACACATCGAGTTTGATGACAATGGCGTAACAATTGGTGAGTATGCCAATGATTGGTCCACATGGTTGGGTGTTAAAGTCAGACATCACGTGCCATGTAGCATAAAGCGTTGGGAGCACGTTGATGACGATTTAAAAAACGATCTTTGGAAACAAATTAAGGTTAAATTTTAAACACTATATCACTCTTATTTATGTTTTATTTTGCAGTGCCATATGTATATATGTATATATCAATTACATTTTTGTTCTATTTTGCAGGAAGAATGGAACATCAAAGATGACTCCCTGAAGGAAAAGACACATGCAAAAATGTGCGATCTGTGGAAGGGTTGGAAAAGACACTTGCAAGATGACTCCTATGAGTTTACCACAGTTTCGTCCGTACATGACCCAGAGTACTCATTCTATGATGAGCTCCGATGATTTACAAGTTATGTTTCTTTCTTTTTATATTGCATACTTAATTCGTGCTATTATTTTTGTTCATTTCGTTTATATCATCTTTTCTTGTTTATTCTTAAGGAGCCTTCACCGTGCAAGCTATTCATTGCACGTGACGACAGAAACGTTATGTTAGTGGCGTACAGAACGGTAAGGCCACATAAAATTGTTCACGGAGTGCCTGTCCCTCCCGGCTTGGTTAATGTGGGGATCGATGAAGTTGTTGAAGGCCAAGAAGACACACCTGTTTCGGTTCCACTAGACGGATTAAGTACCGCGCGTGAACATAGCGGTTATTTTCTTACTTGGCCGGCAATATTAGTCCAGTTGTATACTCCCGAGAAGGTATTCAATAATTCTCGATTTTTTATGTAATTAGGTCGAATTTTACACTAGTTAGTTGATTTATGCGCATATTACTCCCGATCCGAAGACAAAAGTAAAGGCGTCGATGACAAGCTCAGCCTATCCTCGGAGGGAACCGCTCCTTTTCGATGAATATCTGGCACTCCTTGACGACTCGAGCATGAAATTATACAATACGGTGAGCACCTTTTTGTACTATTTAGAGAAGTAATAAGAATTCAATTGTGTTATAACCTGACTTGAATTGCAATTTCACAAAATCTAATTTAATAGGTGATGAACCAACGAGATGACCAAACCGTATTCGAATTCGGCAATCTAAGTTTGTTCGGCTTAGAGTACCCGCACTACCTGCCAAAGAGTGAGGTCATGGACCTTATCAAGCCGATTCTTGGCTAGGCGCCACCCTTCTTCAGACGTGGTGCAAGTAAGGATATTCAAACTATCCATTATTGAAATTTATATATAATTGCAATCTGTTAACATACATGCAGGGCTCTAGCGGAGCATCTTGAGAACTTCGGGATCTTGTCGAGGTTTGCCTTTCTTGATCCTGCATGTTTGCTCGGTGACTAACGTGCTAACCGATTTTGCCTCTACGGTGAATTACGTTATGTCATTCTTCTCGGCTCTCCAAGACTCATCGTCCATTATCTTTTTGTCATACATTCAAGGGTTAGAATAATTCTCCTTTTTGATAATATAATAACTTATTATGAAATGCACTTACTAAATTAGATGTTATGAATTGTAGTCCTCATTGGTGTCTGCTTGTTTTGCAAATCTCTTTCGAGTACATCTATGTTGTTGATTCGCAAAACAAATCGGGTAACAAGCTAGACATCGTTCTCGTTTTAAATGCGTAAGTTATCTCAATCTCAAGAACTTCGAATATATATATATATATATATATATATATATATATATATATATATATATATATATATATATACATAGTTGTATTGATTGACTTGTACTAATTTTGTACAGGGCGCTTCGACAATACTATCAAAGGATGCAATCAAGCAAAACGAGCAAATTCGAGGTCAAACAACTCAAGGTACGTGTTCTATACTTATTTTGAATTGTACTCGCAATTAGGTTAAGTTAGTAGGATTTGAGTCTTTTCTCAAAATGGTATGTTACTTTGTAATTTTTGTAGGGCCCTCCGCAACCCAATAGCTGGGAGTGCGAATATTATGTGATGCGATCAATGTATCAGATAGCTACGTCGTATCATGATGCATCTAGTTTGAGATCGCTAAACCTTAAGGTGAAAATTAACTATATTTTAGATTGAGTTAGACATCTACACATTATTATTGTGTTATCGAAGTCCAATAATATTAACCCTACTTTTCTTTCAGGAACTTCATCCATATCTCTTTTCGTATTCATCGAGCGATATTGTCGAGGTAAAAATATTGATTTGTAATATTGTCAATTATTATTTGTGATGTTGTGTACATTTGTGATTTTGGATATTTATGATGCATTTGTATGTTATTTTTGTGATAGTGTATACACTTTGATTGTTGATTGGATGTCATGTTGTATTATTGCGATGTGTGCATTTGTATGTTTGTATATGTTGTATTATTGTGTATATGTGTGCAATTGTATGTGCTGCTGAAGCATGCTGGTACATGTTGTATTATATAGGCTAGTAAAATGGACTAGCCACCAAAAACAAAAAAAAATTAAACACCTTTAAAACCGGACTGTGACTTTGTGTTCGGTGTAAAAACCCAAAGAATCGGACTTTGGCAGCACCCCTTTAAAAGAGGACTGACAGCCTTTAATAGCGGATTGGAACGGAAGGGTCCGATGTAAAACATGTTTTTAATAGCGGATCAAAGAGAACATGGTCCGGTGTAAAAGCTGCTTTTAATAGCGGCCAAAGCTAACAGGTCCGCTGTTAAAGGTCGAACTTCTAACAGCGGAGCCTTTAGGCTTTTAACAGCCCTCGCTTTAACAGCGGGGCCAAGTCCGCTGTTAAATGTCATTTTGATCCGCTGTTAGAGATCAAAACTGTAGTGAGAAATTGACTGAATAATAATTACATCTCTCACTTATATTAACCCATTTATATTAACCCAAACAGAAAATATTAAATAAATATTCACAATTTACATCTCTCTTTCCTTTTAATTTAGGTTAGTCTTTAATTTGCTGGTTCAAATTCTTGGACAGATGCATGGATTCTGTTGGGAGCACGTGCAATGCATGATTTATGGGGACTGAACTTAATTGAAGAATCTAACACCTGGAGAGCACCTCTTTATTTTATTTTTAAAGGTCCTTCTTATTTTTCACGGGAGATTGGTAGATGATGACGCTTTTGTACGTAGGCTTTGTCTTCCGGTTCTTTCATTTTTAATGGATACTTTTAGCTTTTGTTTTCGTCAATTCCTGTGAGAACCATGATCATCCATTCATTCCCACGCCCATAATGTGTCAACATGACATCAGTGTCAATCCATTACTCTCATAGTTATTTAGATGCAATTATGCGCGCGCGCGCGCTCGCGTATATATATATATATATATATATATATATATATAAGTTAGGATGCTTCATGGAGCATCAAACCGTTCATGTTCCACATTGTATCTACAATTTGAAAATTCAAATTACCGATCTAAATTGTTGAACGTGATCTATATAATGAAGTCTATTTGAAGATTGAATTTTACATTTTTTTTAATTTTTTGCTATTTTTGAGAGAGATAGGAAAATCACTTTTATTAGTCCAGAAACCGTTTGATCTGCAACTTTTGTACCTATTTAAAAAATAGCAAAGAAAATAAAAAAATTGTCAAATTCAATCACCAAATAGATTTCAATATGTAGATCATGTTCAACGGTTCGGATCGATCGTTGGAATTTTCAAATTGGAGATAACGAATGTGGAGCACAGACGATTTGGTGCTCCATGGAGCACCCTAGCCTATATATATATAGAGAGAGAGATATATATGTTACCGTACTATGCAAAGTAAAAAGAGTGTTTTACTTCGGCATAAAAAATCATACATCGACAACTCAAATGACTGATCTAAGTTGGTCAACACAATTAAGACATCAAAATCTCCTAGTAAACCAATTTTGAGCGCATTTGAAGTTTTGTACCTATGCTTTTTGAATTTTTGAAAAATGAGAAAAAATAACACAGTTTAATAATAAAAAATAACACTATTCTTATTCACTTTAAAAAAATTCAAAAAGCATAGCTACAAAACTTCTAATGCGCTCAAAATTGGTTTACTAGGAGATTTTGATGTCTTAATTGTGTTGACCAACTTAGATCAGTCATTTGATTTGTCGGTGTATAATTTTTTTTGTCGAAGTAAAACACTCTTTTTACTTTGCATAACACGGTAACATATATATATATATATATATATATATATATATATATATATATATATATATATATATACTAGTAATCGTACCCGTGCAAAGCAACGGGAGATATTATGAATTTTGTGTTGCTCAAATACTATTGAATATGACGATGATACTCAAATACTATTAATAGGACAACATTTAAATTGCGTGTTGTTCAAATACTATTTTTGTGTTTATGACCCATGACGAATGCGTCATGCGTAATGAGTAATGCGTCATATATAATGCGACATGTGTACCAGCGAAAATTTTTAGGCAGAGGACATTTTTGTCCATTAAAAAAAGTAAGACTATGATCAAATGGAGTTCTCCATTTCTTAGATGCTTTATAAGATAGTATAGATAATTATGAGCGTCAATTTCACATATTTTATAAGAAATCTTTCAATACGTGGCCAAAAATGCAAGAGTGATGACAAGTTAGTATAAAAAATATAATATTTATGGTAATATCTTTCGTCGGGAGATTACTAATTTAGAATTCATTGGAAACTTTTTCTTTATCAATATTTCAACGCACAGTGGACTAGCGAAAAATTTTAGACAGATGACATTTTTTTGCCATTAAAAAAAGTAAGACTATGACCAAATGGAGTTCTCCATTTCTTAGATGCTTTATAAGATAGTATATATATATATATATATATATATATATATAGTTGTGCTACTATGCTTTGCAAAGCGCGGCAAAACGCGCGCTTTGCGATTGTGGAACAATTAGATCTTTGATCATCATGTTGGCACATATCACAAAGCGCAATCCAATGGTCTAGAATCGCAAAGCCTGTGTTATGTCGCACTTTGCAAAGCATAGTAGCATAATTCTCTCTCTATATATATGTGTGTGTGTGTGTATATATATAGAGAGAGATAGGCTAGGGTGCTCCATGGAGCACCAAACCGCTAATGCTCCACATTGTATCTCCAATTTGAAAATTCCAACGATCGATCTGAACCGTTGAACATGATCTACATATTTAAAACTACTTGGAGATTGAATTTTTTATTTTTTTATTTTTTTTGCTATTTTTTAGATAGGTATGAAAATCACAACTTTTGTTATTTTAGAAACTGTTTGATTTGCAACTTTTCTACCTCTTTAAAAAAATAACAAACAATTTCAAAAAATATAAAATTCAATCTCCAAGTAGATTTTAATATGTAGATCATGTTGAACGGTTCGGATCGGTCGTTGGAATTTTCAAAATGGAGATAATGGATGTGAAGAATTAGCGGTTTGGTGCTCCATGGAGCACCCTAGCCTATCTCCCTCTCTCTCTATATATATATACATAGATAGATAGGCTAGGGTGCTCCATGGAGTACCAAATTGCTCGTGCTCCACATCCGTTATCTCCAATTTGAAAATACCAACGATCGATCCGAACTGTTGAACTTGATCTACATATTAAAATCTACTTGGAGATTGAATTTTATATTTTTTTTGAAATTTTTTTCTATTTTTTTAAAGAGGTAGAAAAGTTGCTAATCAAACGGTTTTTGTACCAAAAATATTGCAATTTTCCTACCTCTCTAAAAAATAGCAAAAATATTCAAAAAAAATATAAAATTCAATCTCCAAGTAGATTTCAATATGTAGATCATGAAGCGGATGTGGAGCATGTTTGGTTTCCAAGTCTATATTAATATGGATAATGTTTTCAACGGTCCGGATCGGTCATTTACATTTGATACCATGGAGCGGTTGGAAATTTGACGGCTATGAATCCCTCCTCATATCTATCTATATATATATATAGATAGATATATTCTTCACGGAGAGAGGGGACCAAATAATACCTAGAAACATAAAAATACAACTTGTATTGTCCACAAATTTCCTCCTCATCACCACTACCTCTACTAAATATTTCAATTTTGATTAAAGAGAAGTGAGATGGGAGAATTTTAGTTATGAGGGAATCATATAACAATAGTTACTTCACAGTTTTTTTTTAATTCAAAAATCGATCTTTAAACAGTAAAATCATTTTGAAGTTCTAAGTTTTCAAATTCATGCCATTTAAATGTTATTAAAATTCATTAAATTTGCACGGTTGTATATTTCGACACGACAATTTATCTAGGCCTAATTGAGATAATACTAAGGCTGTCAACGCAAAATATTTTTAACGTTTTGTGTGTCGTTCGTGAACGACGCAACGTTAAACGCAAGAGATTTTGGTTGTGTTCAATAGACGAAATGTTCAATGCAAATTCTCTGATTTGCATCAAGTTAAACGCTACGAAAACACAAATTCTTTTTTACCGTTTCTTATGTCATGCTTATATAGAATTATAAAATTATGCTTTACTAAACATTCTGGAAAATTTAAAATAATAATAATTAAATACATTGATCTTACCGAAGTTAACAATTAAATATATACTATTATACATGCCTCTTCAATCTTCACTCTTCACTGTGCCTCTTCGTTTCGACTTCTTCTAGAATATTGTCTATTCTCTCAAACGTTTTCCATCTCTTCTCACCCTCTTCTATATCATTCCATCTTCATCTTCTGCATCATTAACCACCTCACCTCGACAACTCTTCGCTTGGATTGCAAATGTACGTACCCACAAAACCTTTACCTATTCGCTCATTGTTCATTATTAGTTCAAAATTGGAAATGATCACTTTGCAATTAGTTCAAAATTAGTTATATTAATATATTGGAATGATTGCAGTCTAAATTTGTTCATTGATTGCTTTCATTATTCAGTTAAATTTAGGAGTTTTGTTTTAGGATTTAGGGTATATTAACTGATGAGTTGTTTTAGATTTTAGGGTTTAGGGTGATGAGTTGTTTAACACATTAGAAATGTTCACAAATCAGTTTCATGTTGATATTGTTATCATGTTCGGCTCGTATTTGTCTAGAATTTGGGATATATTCACTAATCTTTATTGAATCTTGGATATGTTAGATTATTTTATAAGTTCAAATTTGAGGTGTATAACTAGATATAGTTTGAAACTATATAGATTTTTTTTGGTGTATTACTATAGGTAATGAACTCACGGTATCATTATTTGAAAATCTAGTTTTTAATAAAAAAAATAGAAAGAAATAGAAATATACTATATATATTACTATAGTTTTAGTGAACTGGCATTGCCATCATTTGTTTTTTACAGAACATATGGAGATGGAAAAAGTTATGATAGGTTGTGAAAATTCTTCTCGGACATTTTCATTCGTACAATGTCATATATCCTGATCCGGAGGCACTGGCCTGTTAATCTTATAGGGGGTGAATAGGATTTATTTAAAATTCTTGGATTAATTAATTTCGCAAATGTGTTCAATTCAATTTCTAATGATAATATCACTTACAACAAGTCAAGCAATTCAATAGAAATCTTCTGAACTAACTAGAGATAAAAAAATTTAAATATATGAGTTAAGAGATAGCAAACAAAGCGTAGAACGCGTGACACCGATATGTTAACAGAATTCGACTATTTACGAGCCTACTCTACGAGATTTCCGACCCCCCGACGTGGTAACAAGATCGAGCTGTTTGCACTAAACAACAATGTTTTTTACAAGATTGAACTGGATCTCTTGACACACACCGTTAGACAATCAAGCCAAAAATATGCACAAAGGCTAAATAAAATAAGTTTAGAGTAATCTCCTAAAACACTCAAAGATTTTGATCAATTTAGAGTAGTTAAGCTTAAGAGATTTTGGACAAATAAAGTGAAGCTTTTTAATGGAGAGAAAGGTTCTACATATCTAGAATAATTGGGCAAACTTAAGGAACAAGAAGAAGATCCTTCTTTATGTACTACAAGCAAGTTTAGAGTTTGGAAAAATAGCAGACATCCCGAACCATCACATGACGCTTTGCTCTAGAGATTTTAAGCTGAAAAATGCTTTCCAAAACGTTATGATGGTTTTTGCCTTGGAAATTTAGTTAAAAAAAATGAATTTTGAAATTATCTTTGAGTCATCTAAACTATCATGACGGTTGACAACCGTCACACAACGATTTTAGCTGCTCGTCTAGATCTTCAGTCTTGAATTTTGCATCCAAATCCCTATACAATTCTCAAACACAAAACATGATAAAATTCAAGTTTGTTTTGCAAATCGACAAATACAAAATTGTTTGATACAAAAATCTCCTTATTTTGTCGATTTACAAGACATGCAATTATATGTGTATATTTGAGATTTTTATTTTAAAAAATATGTCACATGTTTTTCTCTCCCTTTTTGTAAATCGAGCAAAAGTTTGAACAAGTTTAGCGTGACTCTCCCTCAATTGATGCACAATTATATAGCAAGCAAAGAAATACAAATGTATCCATGTAGAACAAATCTCCCCCTCAATTCAATATTTTTTGATATTCTATGCACATATAAACAAAATATATCATAAATAACAAGAAAAAATGTGCAATTATGAAGAAAAGATAAATGTGGCAACCAATATAGCAAGTAGCCATGACAAGTAAACGTATGTCAAATATCAAATTCTTTGAGAGCATGAATTTACTAATATTGTTACACAAACAAAATTTAACAATCGAGAAGCGTAAATTGGATTTAGTGCTTAAACACATGCGTTTGCTGGAATTTTATAAGGCACAAGTATGTCATGTGTTTAATTTATTGAAAGTATTCTAGTTTTAAAGTAATCTAATCATAATGACAATCAAATTGATAATACAATTACTTTGTTTGTAAACTCTCCATAAATATATAAAATGTGAATATTGGAGAAAATAATTCCAACCGAGCGCTTACTCTTTTGTCTTAGAAATCCAAGCAATATTTCTCATATTGCTTCCCTTCACAAATTTGCATTCCAAAAAATGTGACCAATTTTACAACAATAATTACACAAGGCACAAGTTGTGAGATTATTATATGCTTTGACAAAATAGTTTTGATAATCTTTCTTCAACTCTTGAGCTTGATCCTAGGTTGATACGAGTATTTAAACTTAAAACGTGTGTTTGTATGTCATTTACTTGTCGAAAAATAACCCTTGGTCTCCAACCATTTGATCCCTTATGGTATGTGTTCATTGACCATGATGGATTAAAGTAATCATACTTTGGGATTGATTTTATATTTGGCATAACCATCATTGTTGAACCGATATCTAAAGACATAGTTTGGTACATTTCTAACATTTAGATTTCTTCTATTCTTGCCCTTGTGTGTTTGAGTTTTTTCATTTTCTTTAGGGTTTTGAAGGTTATTGGATGGAGAAAAGGATAAGCTCTTCTTGTATCCAAGATCCGATTTGTCATGAGGTATTTGTCCTTCATACTTTTTGTTTAAATTCTTTCTAGTCACTACTCAATACACTAGGGGACTTTAAAACCATGTTTTCAATTTCCAATAATTGTTTATCAACTGTTAATTCATTTATTACCTTTATATGTTCACCACATTCATTTACCTTAGACTCAAGCTCAAGTATTTTATTGTTTAATCCCCTAATCGTACTTCCATTTCTCATTAACTCTCGGTTTATTTCCACAATGAGTTTGTTCAACCTAACAATTTCCAATTTTAAGGATTGCTCATTAGACAAAATACTTGTATCATTAGATATGTTCTCATCATCATTCTCATCATCACTTGAGTCATATGATGAGGTACTCGTTGGCTTAGAATCATAATCATTTGAGTTTAGATATACCTTGGCCTTCTCAATGGCGAATGAAGAACTAGCTTCTTCTTTTATTTTAATCTTCTTGTTTTCATCCGAGTTGATCTCAAACTTCTTCACTTTTGCTAACATCGTGTTCTTGAGTATCTCAATTGTTGTTGGATCGTTAAGTTGTTGCTAGCGATGATTGAGTCAATGTCGCTAGAGTAAGGTTCATCACTTACTAGAGCCATGGGCGAGTAGTTCACTTGCTTATCCTCATCGCCCTCTTGACTTCTTAGTTGCGAAAAAATCCTATAGCAAGTATGAATTGTATGTCCTTCCTTCTCACACATTGCACATATCAACCTTTTCCCTTTGCTTTCTCGATTTGTGTTATATTTCTTCTCAACGGCAAAAAAGCCTTGTAACATTTTAGCAAGAACTTGGGTTTCTATTTCATGATCTTGGCTCATGTTCTTGAAAGGGTTTTCATAGATTGATCGAGAAGAAGATAATGTATTATGTTGTTTGAAGCTTTGGGCCGGAAAGGCAATGGCTTTGATTCCTTGGATTTGTCGGTGGTTTGTTTGGGGGTTTCTTCAAATGATCCAAAGGACGTATGGATTTCATCCGATGTGAATGGTTCGACATTTCTTCCATTCCCTTCCTCAACAGCGCCAACAAAGCCTTGACAATTTGATCGCACAATCATGGTACGAAAGAGTTTACTTACAATCTTATTATTAGTCAAAGTTCTTCCATTTCAATTAATTTATTTATGAGTATGGTGAGTCTATGATACATGTCATCAACACTCTCATTTTTCTCAATCTTAAAATTCTCATATCTAGTGTCCACATCGGAAACTTTGTTTCTTTTAATTTGGTCATTTTTTATACTGTTTTATGAGAACTTTTAACTTCGGTTTTTCCGGATCAGGTCAGATCCATTCGAATTTTGTCAAATCCCTGATTACATGGCAGGTCACATATTGACTTCTATATCTAGTCACTCGTATCAGCAACTTCTTTTTGCCATTTGCAAGATCTCTTGCTTACTAAAAGCTATCTGGCATGGTAATCTGAAAGAATAATCAGCTTAATTAGGAGGATAAGCAACCTGGACTTTGTTGTTGCAGTTAATAACACATCTCACATTCTTGCAAATATCCGTGAAATGCTTCCTTGTTACCAATAAATCCTTCAATTAGATTAGAATCCACCAATTAAAAAGAATTTTGATATTTTTAATTAATTTACAATTAAATATTAAAATAAAAAAAGTGGCAATTTACTCAACAACATCATTTTGTGGGGGCATTTTGGATGAAAATAAAGTTGTGGATGTCAAATTCCTAATTCCCAAGTTATTGATTTGCAATGAAAATTTGGAGCTTGAATTAATTAAGAGTTATTGATTGGATTGCGGTGGAGAAATTGAAATTGAAGCCACTTGGTTCCGCATTATTGTAGTTGTCATTTTCAAAGAATTAGACTAGTCTATCATTATACCTGATGTACACTGCAGAATGGGCAAAACCATGTCCTGCTAAATTAAAGTAGACCAAGCGAAAGCGTTGCGAAACACAACACTGAAATCGACAGATTATGCATCTTTGCTTCCGAGAATAGTACTAGTAGTGATCTTCTAATTCCAGATCTAAAATTCTGAATAAAGGAAAAGGAAAAGGGAAAGAGGAGCGAGAACATGGAGAAAGACGTGCTCTAACGTGACTCAAACCCACGCCAGCTACCAGTCCTTGGTGCTTGCATGTGATTCTATGTTTAATCCATGTGGCGAGTGCACATCAAATGCATACCAGCCTGATGCTTTTGAATAGAAGTTCTCCCAACAGGGACACAGGGTTAACCAATAAACAAGCAAAATAATCATGGACGAACCATCAAAATGCACTATGGAATTATCATATATGAATAACACTATCCAGTAGTACAACAAATAAGACTGACAACAATAACATTCATACCAAAACTGAACCAATCGTGGAAATCATCTATAAACCCGAATTTTAAAGAAAAAATAATGAATGAAACAAAATAGTAAACCAATTTTGGTCAATCGACCCATGCTAGCAAGTTCCAACACCACCTCGATCAAAACAAAACTAGGTTATGTTTTTATTTATTCATTTGCTTATATGAAATCATTAACCCTATATCATAAATGGTTAGATTACTAGTTCCCCAACCCTAAACCCTCTTGTTAGGTTCAAAAACATACTTGATCAGCGACTCCTTGATCGACAACAACTCTGGAAATTCCTTTTTCAGCTTGCTGGCATCCATCTCATTATTACTTCTAGGTGCAACAATCACTTTAGCTTGTTCCTCCAGCGTGAAATTGGCCCACTTAAAATCGGGTTCGATGTACTTCTTGTACATCTCGAGGATCTCGTTATGAGAAACCACCCCTGGGTTTGTGAAGTTGTAGATGCCGCAGCAATCCCGTTTGGCTAGTTCAACTGAGAGGGGGAGGAGCTCGTCAAGCACAGTCATGCTGTTGGGAATGTTGACGACCTTGTTGTAGCGTGCAATTTTGGTGATGAAGTTGCGTGGGTTGGAAAGGTCCGAGGAGATTGGCATGCGCACACGCAAGGTACACACATTGTCGTATTCTTTCAGGAGCTCTTCCACCTGAAATTATTGTTGAAAATTAGAGACATTTGAATAATCCTTTGCATGCTGAAGTATATGGTAAAGATGTTTCCTTTATTTTCGAAATGAAAACTTGTCGATTGCTAGCAGCATCCAAAGTTGGGACAGGTACAAATAGTCAGGGTAATAGTCCGGGACTAAAAGGATTGTGGCATTTAGTATGTACATATATGTACAACAACTTGGATTTTTTCCTAGAATTGAAATGTAAAAGAGTAGTACTGACACATTGAACTTCTACTTCTACACTTTGGATGTACATATTTTCATATTCAAATTTAATGGTACTTGTACTTGCATGCTCCACATTTTTCTAGTACAGAAGTGCATGATATTAAGAAATAAAGATAGTTGCCAGCAGGTCACATGAGTTTGGTGCAGACATACAGTTACAGACAGAAAGTCATCGTGATCTTACCATAGCCTTGGTCTTCGAATAGAATGAGCCAATGAAGTTTGGGTTATCTTCCTCCTTAAACCCAATCCCAGAACCCTCCAGATGGGATGCATTGTATTCAAAGATACACCCAGTAGCATAATTCATCATCAAAATGTTGTGCTCCCTACACACATCTGCAAGGTTAAGTGTACCAACGACATTGGTACGAATTGTCTCGGGCTTGTGTGATTCACACCAGTCAACATTGGGCCGGCCTGTCACTCCAGCAGCATTAAAGACATGGGTCGGCTTAATGTTTTGCATATCAGACATGAGTGAAGACCTATCCTCCAACCTTCCCTTACCATACTCATATGCTATACCCTGCTTCTCACAAATCTTACCAAGCAGACCACCTATCCAGCCAGTACGGCCGTAGATCAAAAACTTGAGCGTGTTCTGCTTTCTGGGAGTACCATTGCTCTTTGGGGTAGGTACCACCATCTTGGATTGGTTATCAGTGAATTGATTTACCATCCCCTTGTTGTAATCTGACGGGTCAGACGAGCCAGGCATCATCAGCATTCGTGGGTGTGGTATAAGTGCACCAGATACATCACCCCACCAATCAGGATTTGAGGTATACCAGTCTATGGTCTTCTTCAATCCTTCCTCCCAGATGGTATGCTCAGACCAGCCCAATTCCATCAATTTTTGGTCATCCAGGAAGTACCTCTGATCATTGAATGGGCGGTTCTCCACAAACTCAATCACACTATCAGAATCCAAATTGAAAAGTTTGCAAATATCCTTTGCCACATCAATAACTCTTCTCTCTCTTTTAGTACCAATGTTGTACACATGACCAACCTCACCCTTATGGAGAACCACCTCAAACGCCTCAGCAACATCCTCGCAATAAAGATAACTCCTCACATTTGACCCATCCCCGTGAATTGGCAATGGCTGTCCCTTCATGGCCAGGAGAATAAACTTGGGAATAAGTTTCTCGGGGAATTGGTTTGGGCCATAAACATTATTCCCACGAGTTGTGATAACCGGTAGCCCATATGACCTACCATATGCCATGACAAGCATTTCAGCCCCAGCCTTAGTGGCGGAGTAAGGATTAGTTGGCAACAATTGAGATGCCTCATGGTTTCCCACGAGCGCATCCTCCTCAGTCTCACCATACACCTCATCAGTGCTCACATGAATAAACCGCCTCACCTGACCTGTCACCTTGCACGCCTCCAGAAGTACATGTGTCCCATAAATATTGTTCTTGGTGAACTCAAATGAGTTGCCAAAGGAGTTGTCTACATGGGTCTGAGCGGCAAAATGCATGATAGTGTCAATATTTTCAGTGATGAGGAGGAAGTTGACAAGGTCAGCACTAGCAATGTCACCCTTGACAAACTTGAAATTGCCAGAGGAGCGGCAGGGAAGGAGGTTCTTGAGGCTGGAGCAGTAATCAAGCTTGTCAAGCACCACAATCTTGTATTGTGGGTAGTTGTGGACCAGACGGTTCGCCACATGAGAGGCGATGAAGCCTGCTGCACCCGTAATTAAGATGTTTTTCGGTGTGTAATCCGCCATTGTTCAAAACCTGTTCTCGAAAGAGACTATTCAAATCAGATATATTATTGTTTGATAGGAAACATCTGATTTACTTGTTATACAGATATTGAGTAAAGCAACTAGAGTACGGATATGTGCAAATTAACTGATGTAAATTTTGTGTATATAATTAAGAAAAAGGAAAACTGATGCACCTTTTTCATTTAATACAATTTTCTTTTAATAAAGACAACTGATAAATTAAAGGAAAGGATGTCACAGTAAAAGACAGCATATTAGTTTCAGTCTTTCAGAACAAATGGATAAAATCTAAATTATCGGGTCATGAGAATTTACTCTCAAAATTCTTTTCTACAAGGGAAGACCTAAAAGCAGATTAGCTATTACATTAGAAGCACTAGAAATTGTAATAAATCATCCAAACTATAATAAGGTAAGTCCCTTAGCCTGTCGAAATGATGATTGCTTAAGGACGTGGTATGCTATATTAAAAATAGGATACTTTCCAGGTCACAAGCATCATTCCCCGCATGAATAAAATAAACCACAATTAGATCTAGGGTCCAAAGGACACACACACCAAGATTAAAATAATCGAATTTCGGAAACATGCTTCAATTAGAATTATCATTAAAAATATATTACAATAAATACCCAGATCTGGAGAAGAAATGTCGTAGACACTTCACTGGTACCAGGTATCGATACTAAATTTAGTAGAACTTATGATGATGGCGACGAACCGAACTAGATTTAATAGTAAAGAAGCGAATGAGAGAAATAAAACGTTCAGCATAGTTGAATCATGTAAATTAATGACAAAAATTGTTACTATTAGCAAATAATGCTCTGGATCTAGATCACGGCAGCCAAAACAAGTGATTGTTTGAAAAGAAATGTCGATCTAAACCCTTGATTTCAATTTTGTGAACTCCAAACGAGCAATGGCAACAAAACTGATATGAACTAGGATGAAACTTAAGACGAACTCAGACCTAAAACAATCGGATAAATAAATTTGACAATTTGAGGATGAGAGAGAGAGAGAGAGAGAGACGTACCGGATTGGTTACCTTGTGAGAGGAGAAAGAGAATGTTTGTCGGAGGAGAGAAGGGGGGAGGGGATATTTATATATAGTAGAGAAAGGCGGAAGGCGGAGAGGCCTCCCGTTTTGACGAAAGAAGCGGGGTGGAGTGGTGCTGATCGATTTAAGAATCCTGGCGCGAATTGGCTAATTATTGCCTTATACGGAGCTCAGCTAGATATATAGCGAGCGAGGAAGAGAGAGGGAGAGGACTAGTCACTAGAGGAGGGAGAAATAGAGAGAGCGAGAGCGAGAGCGAGAAATAGAGGTCGCAAACAAAAATTACAAGCAGGGGCAAGCGCCAAGCAGGGGAATAAACAAAAATAAACAAAAGTTTGAAATTGTCACATCGTCTATTTTTCTCATTTGAAAACTAGAAATTTTATTTCACTTAAATTAGAAAATCATTGCACGAGAACAGGAATATTATTATTTCATCTTATTATTCCAAATTCGAGGGAGCAAACGAATTTCCAAATTAATCATTTAAAAATATTTAGTTTTCTGTTAAAAAAATATCAAACTTATCTGAAAATTGTTATCAAAATAAATATGAGATGTGGGAAGAAACCCACCTCACAAAATCTAAAAATTTGGATATTTACTATAAGGTGTCGGTAAGACGTTTTGCATCCTCAGAATAATAAAATACGCTGGCAAAGTGGCAAGTACAGAGTTCAAAAAGTATTTGTACGATATTACAAAATCTTTGTTTAAATGTATTACAGATATGATATAATGCATTAACTACAATTCATATGAACACATCAAATTTTGCACTTTTAGAAAGAAAATAAAACAAATTGTACGGGTAATTTAGAAATAATCTTAAAGTAGTTGTTAAACAATTATGTCGTTTATTTATTAAAAATATAAGAATGAATAATCTATAAATTTTACAAATCATGTAACCTTCCGCTCTAAACAGTTTTAACTTCTCTAGAAAATGAGGTTGCCAGGATGCGCCGGCAATTGATATATCGATCATGATCTCGTCATCGATACGCATGTCGATCTGCATGTTAAAAGAGTTATTATGCATTCTATTTTCTACTGAAAATAATTATGTTTGTTATTTCAAACATTCGACTTAGGGTTGTAAACAGATCGGATATTACCCGATTTTATCAGAATTCGTATCCGAAAAATAACAAAAAATATCTGACTTGTATCCGTATTCGTATTCGAAATTTTTTAACATATAAGGATACGGTTTGGCTATCATCTATATGTATCCGACCGTTTAGCTATTATCTAATAGTATCCGAAGTTATTGAAGATACCCGTATCTGATATTATCCGATTGTATCCGAATTCATAACCAAAAAATTTCTATTATATATATATATATATATATATATATATATATATGAGGGGGGATCCATTAGCCTCCATTTTCGTAGCCTCCTCCATCAAAATCAATGAAAATGGTCGATCCGGACCGTTGAAAATATTCTTCATACTAATATAGACTTGGAGACCAAATTTTAGATTTTTTTGAATTTTTTTACTATTTTATCGGACGGGTTGAAAATTGGATGTCTATAAGTCGTTAGATAAATCCAATTTTCAACCCGTCCGATAAAATAGTAAAAAAATTCAAAAAAATCTAAAATTTGGTCTCCAAGTCTATATTAGTATGAAGAATATTTTCAACGGTCCGGATCGACCATTTTCATTGATTTTGGTGGAAAATAGTGCAGGAGGCTACAAGAGGAGGCCACGAGGAGGAGGCCATGGATCCCCCCTCTATATATATATATAGAGAGAGAGAGAGAGAGAGAGAGAGAGAGAGGGGGGGGAAGGCTAAGATGCTCCATGAAACACCAAATCGCTCGTGCTCCACATTCGTATATCCAATTTGAAAATTCCAACGATCGATCCGAACCATTGAACATGATCTACATATTGAAATCTACTTGGAGATTGAATTTTACAATTTTTTGAAATTTTTTACTATCTTTTAAAGAGGTGGAAAATTTGTTAATCAAACGATTTCTGAACCAACAAAAGTTGCAATTTTCCTACTTCTCTAAAAAGTAGCAAAAAAATATAAAATTCAATCTTCAAGTAGATTTCAATATGTAGATCATGTTCAACGATTCGGATAGGTCATTAGAATTTTTAAATTGGAGATACGGTGTGGAGCATTAGGGGTTTGGTGCTCCATGGAGCACCCTAGCCTATCTCTCTCTCTCTCTATATATATATATATATGGAATAGGCTATTGTGAAAACGTTTGCACTTCGGTCGAAGTGAAAAAGTTACACATTTCATAACTTTTTGAGATCAAAATTTAAATTTAAGTTGCTCAATAAATTCTTCTTCTCAAAATCTTGTAGGAAATCAAATTTCATGATTTTTAAAGTTTTCTAGCTATTTTTTAAAAACAGTCCAGCTTAATATTAAAAAAACATTACCTTTTCAGTGTTGTTTATAAAAATATTAAAAAATAGCTAGAAAGCTCCAAAAATCATGAAATTTGATTTCGTACAAGATTTTGAGATGAAGAATTTATTGAGCAACTCAAATTTTAAATTTGAACTAAAAAAATTATAAAATGTGTAACTTTTCACTTCGGTCGAAGTGCAAATATTTTCACAATAGTCTAACTATATATATATATATAGAGAGAGAGAGAGAGAGAGAGATAAATTGTATGGTGCATTACGAATCCCTGATTTGGTTTGGCATCACACTTAAATTTCAAATAAGAAAATTTGATACAATGGATCCAAATCGTCCAAAGTGATCTCCATATTGAAATCTCACTAAAGACCAAATTTTTCATTTTTTAGAATTTTTTACTATTTTTTAGAGTGGTATGAAATTTGTTAATATAATGATTTATGGACCATCCAATATGGCTGATTTTGCACCCCTCTAAAAAATAGTAAACAAATTCTAAAAATGAAAATTTTTGGTTTATAGTAAGATTCTAATATGAAGATCACATTGAACGGTTTGGATCGATCCTTTGAATTTTAAAATTTAAAATTCGAGCATGATGCCAAAACTAATCTTGGTTTCATAGTGCATCATATATAACATTTCTCTATATATATGTATATATATATGAGCATGGCTAAAATAATATGCAAAGTACACCACATAACGTACTATGGGGTCATTTGTATTTAATTTGGTCATTAAATTGATATTTAAGTTGCTCAATAAATTCTTCATATCAAAATCTTGTAGGAAATAAAATTTCATGATTTTTAGAGCTTTCTTGCTATTTTTTAAATATTTTTTAAAAACAGCCCATAAATGGCACTTTTGTGGTATTAAATCTGGACTGTTTTTAAAAAATAGCAAGAAAGCTCTAAAAATCACAAATTTTTTTTTCCTACAATATTTTCATATGAAGAATTTATTGAGCAACTTAAATCTCAATTTATTGACCTATATCTATATGCATAATATGAAATGGGGTGTACTATGCATATTATTTTAGCCATGCTCTATATATATTTGTACAAAGATTACAAATATAATTAATTTTAGATATAATTTGTGTTTATGTATCACATTTTTTATAACTCATTGATGCTTTCGTATCTGTATCCGTCTGATATACGATCCGTATCTGATATTCGATTAATATCTGATCCGTATTTGTATCCGAGACTATCCGAGTTTGTATCTGTATCTGAAAATTTTTAACAGATAAAAATACAGTAAAACAATTATCCGTCCATATCTGATCCGTTTACATCCTAATCCTAATCCGACCTCTCACATCTAGAAATATATATGTTAAGAAGATGTATATTAACATATACTTCATGTGCATATACGTAGAAAATAAAATTAAAAAAGTATCAAAATATACACGCAGGGTGTGTTTTGATAACGAATAAATTAGTAAGGTTAATTTGCGGTTAATTTAAGAATTTAAAATAGTGCCAAGTCTGCAAAATTGAGTTAGTAAAATAGTAAAATTAGCTTACTAATTTAAATATTCACAATAACTATTTTTGATTAAGTAAAAATAGTAATTTGAAATAATTGGTGATCTGAATTACGAGTATCATACATTCATACGTATACGTACCCGTGACCTCTGAAATTCACGCGCGTTGGTGCCTGGTGCGCGACTGGCCGACTGTGCTTGTGGTAGCATGGGTTCAGACTTCAGACCCAATTTTTTTTGTTTTTAATCTGGACCGTTAATTTATAATGAACGAATAATATCAGTATCAAAAAGTTTTCTCTGAATTTCATCTGAGTCGATCCGTCCCTCAGTGTTTAATCCGACGGTTCATAAATGAACAGAAGCACCCTCCTTTTTTTTGCAAAAAGAGCAGATTCGGACGCGTGGTTGAATTGGCCGACCCCACACGGTGTTTCGTAACCCAAGACACGGTTATCAGCTGGTCCCGGTTTACCACCGCATACGGAAAAACACACTTATGGAGTTATGGTGCCTGACTTGTACAGTAACTTGACTCTTTGTCTCTTTCCAAGCAACGTGTTGACTACCGACCAAGGACCAGCTAAATTTTAATATTCCTTTCGCAATTTTATCAATACAAATATAAAATAGTGCTCAAGGATTACAATGTAGAAAGATGTGAAATTCGTGAAATTTTGAATCAATTATAAATTAAGATCAATTTTACGAGCGAATAATTGTTTAAGATATATATAATGTAGTGCCTAAAAAATTATAAAAAATAAATGTACATATATATATGTCATGAATATATATATATATATATATATATACACACACACACATATATATATAGGTGTGCATGAAAACTCAAACAAATATCCAAATAATTATTAACCAATTTTATAACAAAGTTTTTTATTTCAAATAATTAATTAAACTTATTTAACCAATTTAATAACCTAATATTTAGTTTTACTAAATTAAAAAAAAAGTGTAACGAGGGCACCAGTTTAAACCAACTTGCAACATAACTAGTTGCTTGGATGCAGCCTTAAATCATCCCCAAACTCCTAATTTAATCCAATAATATTATCAAATCTCGTGCGGCATTAAGGCTTGATCCAATGGGCTGTTTTTGTGCTGGGCAGAGGGCCACTACAACAACAGCTGCATAATCTTGGCCTTGGGAGCGCTCTCACTAACCCTTCCTCTCCCTCACTCTGTTCCTCTACGCCAACCTAAGAAGGATAACCCATAAAATGACCCATATGGATAACAAATCAGAGTGACAGGAAATGACAATAGTAAAGGCTACACGAAAGAAATAGCATTTGATCTGATCTGACAAAGCCAGCAAGTACCTCGAAAACCCTCGTTGTCTTCGGTGATTTTATGTGACAGAACCAATGGAAATTTGATGTGTCGTTTCAGACGGGTGGACTTACACTTGAACAAGGGTCGTTCTATGCTTCGCCACAAGGATATAGTTGCAGAAGACCCTGGCTAACCAATTCGAGATAACTCTCAATCTCTCTCTCCATCTCTTCATTCTCCTTTGTCTCATCACACTCCACCATCTCCCTCCTCTCCCTCCTCGCCATTAATGGCTCACCATCATGAAACCCACTCACCGGCCTCGCTGGCAACATCTGCACCACCTTGCATCCCATCACCGTTCTCTCTCTCGACTATTTTAAGAACCCGACAGTTTCTTCTTCGTTTTCTACCTTGTCACATTACCCCTCTGTCTAGTGATGGAATTGAGACGTCAATTCCAATAAATTAAGTTTGGTCTACGTGTTATATGATTACTATATGTCATGTACTGTCACTAATATTACGAGGAGTAATATGTGAAGATGCTGTAAATGTGATTAATTCAATATTCAAGACATTATACGTATTTTCTAAGATTAGTGACAATTTCTTCTTCGTTCTCTCTCTCGACTATTTTAAGAACCCGACAGTTTCTTCTTCGTTTTCTCTACCTTGTCACATTACCCCTTTGTCTCGTGATGGAATTGAGACACCAATTCCAATAAATTAAGTTTGGTCTACGTGTTATATGATTATTATATGTCATGTACTTTCACTAATATTACGAGAAGTAATATGTGGAGATGCTGTAAATGCGATTAATTCAATATTCAAGACATTATACGTATTTTCTAAGATTTTGGACACAGATGCATATAAAATTAAAGTAAATTGATTATAATTGTTAATGAACTGGTTGTGATCAATTAAACTATATATGAGTGTTAGTGTAAAGTCAGAAATATTGTTTGGGCTAAATCCAACTCAAATTGGATCAAAGCCCAAGCGAAACAACACAAACGAAGATCAACCCAAATAAAAATGTTGAAAGTAAGAATTGTGCAAAGGTCTCATCTTATACAAAATTCTTTTGCTATAAATATGCAAATATGAAGAGAATTGCATAAGTCCATGAAGCCTTTTTATGTAAGAGAAAAAAAAATATCATCAATGTCTTGGAATGAAATATGTCTTACAAAGGCCTTTCTCATACATGATATGACAAGAAGATCTCAAAATAATATATAAATAAAATCAAATAAGTGTTGTTAAGGAAGGCAACAAATAAATAAATTCAAAAATCTCATGTACACAAAAGAAAACATCTTCATAACCTCTAAAAAACATTAAAAGTGCAAGAAAAACATTAAAAGTATATAAGACTAAATAATTCTTTCTTTCTTGTGAAGGATGTGAAGTTATGCTATGATTCATGACTCATAGATTTTGAAAACATAGTATTCAAGCATGAAACAAGACAAATATTTCATGAAAATATAAAATAAGAAGGAAAATAAAAACCCTTTTATAAGAAATACATGTCCTCTGTCAAGATGAAACATATATCTAAATACCTAGAAATGAAGAAAATCCAAACACATGCTCAAACAAAGTACAAATAAACATACATTCAAATAAATAGAATGAGGAAAAGCAAAATGAATATTGGAGTAAGATGATATACAATCTTTAGTTAGTAACATCCTTCAAAATGGTCATCATAAAGGGTTTAACAACAATTTGGCGTTTTCAAATCAAATCAAATCGCTTAAGAAAATTATCTTGTGTCATTTAGTATATCCCTATCACTTGAGAATCATGGGTATTGAGGACTAAAATAATGTCTCATGTAAATAATGACATAGCCTTGCGCCTGACCATGACAAAAGAACCCACGACCTCATTGGTCAAAATAAACAAAGCTCTGAACGATTGCATACACCCAAGTCACAAAGAGAAATCACGTTCGTTCGAGGTGACCTGTCCACTTTTTACAAAAGGATGTGCCTCCTCAGACCAAAGCGATTCAGGGAGAGCGAGAAGGGCGGCCGACATACATTCTTTTAATAGGGAACGAGGTTCCTATGCTTGAATCTGTGAAGTCGTCATTGAGTACAATTTTCTCAATGAAAGACTTAGGCGAGGCTATCTATATTGTAGGTGTTCGGATCTTTCGTGATAGATCCAAGTGACTCATAGGGTTTAGTCAAAGTACATACATAGGAAATGTGTTGGAGAGGTTCAACATGCAAGACTCCAAGAGAGGTTTCCTACCTATGTCACATGGCAATTCTCTCAGTGTGTCTCAATCTCCTAGGACACTTGAGCAAAAAGAGAAGATGAGTATGGTTCCGTATGCGTTGGCTATTGGACTCATTATGTACGCCATGTTATGTACACGTCCTGATGTGTCTTATGCGCTCAGCATGACTAGCATATACCAAAAGATCCCGGGGAGGATCATTGGGAAGTTGTCAAAAATATCCTTAAGTACTTGAGAAGGACTAAGAATTTGATTTTGATCTACGACATTGAGGAATATCTCGCAGTTACCTGATCTTCAGATTAAAATCTTCTTGGAGATCGAATTTTACATTTTTTTGAATTTTTTTACAATTTTTTAAAGGAGTGAAAAATTGGTTAATCTAACGATCTCTCGATCATCCGATATGAATGATTTTCGACCTCTCTAAAAAATAGTAAATAAATTAAAAAAAATGTAAAATTCGGTCTCCAAGAAGATTTTAATATGAAGATCAAGTTTAACGGTTTGGATCGGTCATTTGGACTTTGAAATTGAAGATATTAAGACGAAGTATAGTGCATTTGGTGCTTTGCGGAACACCATAGCCTCACCATATAATATATATATAGAGCAAGGCTAAAATAATATGCATAGTACACCACCTTTCGTACTATGCATATATATATATATATATCTCAATTTATAGAGGTTTAAGTTGCTCAATAAATTATTCATAACAAAATATTGTAGGAAATAAAATTTCGTGATTTTTAGAGCTTTCTTGCTATTTTTTAAATATTTTTTAAGAACAACCCAGATTTAATACTACAAAAGTGCAATTTCTGAGTTGTTTTAAAAAATATTTAAAAAATAGCAAGAAAGCTCTAAAAATCACGAAAATTTATTTCCCACAAGATTTTGATATGAATACTTTATTAAGCAACTTAAATCTCAATTTATTAGGCAAATTAATTATGCATAGCCGCATAGTACGAAAGGTGGTGTACTATGCATATTATTTTAGCCTTGCTTTATATATATAGAGTTGGGTTATGGTGCTTGATCAAGCACCAAGGAGTCGGTGCTTGATCATCAAATCTCACAAACGGACGTTTAAAATTTCGATTTATCATGCTCATTAATTTATTTCTATCAAAATCTTATGGGATACCAAAATTTTCTATTTTTGAATCTTGTAAGTATTTATTTTTGGTATCCCACAAGATTTTGATATAAAGAAATTATTGAGCATGATAAATCTAAATTTTAATCGCTCGTTTGTGTGATTTGATGATCAAGCACCATAGCCCAGTTATATATATATATATGAGCATGGCTAAAATAATATGCATAGTACACCACATAATGTACTATGCGTCTATTTATATTTAATTTAGTCATTAAATTGATATTTAAGTTGCTCAATAAATTCTTCATATCAAAATCTTGTAGGAAATAAAATTTCGTGATTTTTAGAGCTTTCTTGCTATTTTTTAAATATTTTTTAAAAACAGCCCAGAAATGGCACTTTTGTAGTATTAAATCTGGACTGTTTTTAAAAAATATTTAAAAAATAGCTAGAAAGCTCTAAAAATCACAAAATTTGATTTACTACAATATTTTCATATGAAGAATTTATTGAGCAACTTAAATCTCAATTTAATGACGTATATCTATATGCATAGTACAAAATGGAGTGTACTATGCATATTATTTTAGCCATGCTCTATATATATATAAGGATCCACTATTATTTTTTATACTTATTATATTTCAAATATCTTATACAAAATCATATTCGCACGAAAGTTTGATTTCATAATAATTTAAAAGTCGTTATAGTTAGCTATCACTATAATATTAACTCATTTGGTCATCAAGGTTTAATGCATCGAATTAGAGAGAAGAATTGAAGAAGGGTTATTACAATTATTTTGGTCTATTCAACTTTTACTAAACATTCAAAGTTTTATTTAGACTTAGGCTGACGTATGCATAAGTCATAGAACACTATTATAGGTTATTCGAATTATTTCAAAATTCGTGCTGCTCAAATCTTGAACGGGTAAGTTAGCCCATAATATGCAACCCATATCTTATATTATGTATATGAAATACAAAGAGTTGACACCGCTCAAAAGTTTTCTTACGAATCCCATAGCTAAGATCCTTACATGATTTTTGATAACAACTTTCTGATTTGTGATATACTGTCAGGGTTTGTATAACCTAGGTTCATTCTTTTTTCCTTTATTATGTCCCTGGGTAGGAAAAAAAATAGATGCAATTTCTCCCTTTACAATTAGATTTCAATCTAAGTTCAACGCATATTGCATCCTATTTGACTACACGTACAATTCTAATCGGTTCAATATGATGTGATAATCAATTCAAGTTTTAAACTCTAATACCGTTTTTTTTAATAGATTTCAAGTATACAATTCGTGCGTTGTGGTACTTTAGGTGTCGAGATCCACATGAACAATTTGACCTTTCAAGTTGGATTCAAATATTTAAATCTAAAGGTTTAGAAATTGGTTTGGCAATTTATCTAATTAATTAACTGAATAAAGGCAAGAACAAATCAAATGATTAGGTCAAGATTGAGAAAGGGTTCTAGGGTTTCGGGGTCTTCAATCCACTTACTCATTAACTATTTTAAACGTTCTAATTGTTCGGATCAAAGTTAAGACAACCAAAAGTAATATTAAAAGAGAATTAGTCTTTTAATATTAAACCTAAATCAACTCAGCGTAACATCCTCACATTACACCAAATTGGTAAAGGTTTCTAAAGAACGTGCCTAATTTAGATCTACAGCGATTATGCTTAGCAATTACGCGTTTCACAAACCGCAATAAACCTTACTCATCATCTAAGTTATTAATCTTTCCTTTCGGCCTTGATTAATACTTAATGTTTCTTTCTTGGCCTAAATGACACTTTAAATTATCTCAAATCTAAATTATCAAACAAAATCAAATTAACAATCAAGAAACATCGATAAAATTCAAACTGTTAAACAAGCCAAGTATGAGTTTACAAGCAAGTTTCTTGAAATACCCCTCAGCCCTAGAAAGGTGATTAGCCTCTCATGGCAAGGACCAAGCAAATAAAAGATGCAAATCAAATTCTAGCCTAATGAGGAAGAAGGAAGAAGAGGATATAACCCGTAGACGCTAATCCCCGAACCTATTTCTCTTTCCTTGATCTTCTCCGATCCTTGCCAAGATTTTCCCCACTCTCTCCCTTTTTCTTCCCAACAAATGTCTTGGTTTTCAAAAGAAAAGAACAGATCCCCTAAATTAAAACTCAAACTCCTTAAATAGTGAAGAAAACATCTGGCTTAGGACGCCGACTTTGCAGCCCGCAATGATTCGTTTGCGGCACGCAAAGTGATCATCACATGACCCTAGAGTTTCTGGAGTGAGATTGTCAATTCTTGCGGCCCACAATGAAGGTGTACTTGGCGCAATTCCCTGTGCACTGTCTTAGCCCCTGCTTCACTGCATTGCGGCCCGCAAACGACTGTAAATTGCACTGCTGCGTGCTGTTTGGCATGAGGGGTTTATTTCTGCGGTCCTTTGAGCTGAAATCCTCTTGTACCTGCATGACATAACACGAACGAAGCAGTACCACGAACTTATGCATTTTCTTACTCGAACTAAGTAAAACCTCTTTGAAAACAGTCATGATTTTGGTCAAATGGTGCCTTAAACCCTAGTCAATGGTATACGTAAATTTGGTTTATCAAACTCACCCATACTTAAACTTTTCTTGTCCCCAAGCAAATCTAAGATATTACCAAGGTTTAGTTCACCATCCGGCTCAAGTCTATTTAGTTAAAGAAGACACTACGGACAAAAGAAAAGAAACGAGAAAACTTCTGTGAATTATTGAGTAGAAACGCTAATTCAAATTAAGAGTTGTTGGAATATTTTTCGGTAGTCTTCTTCACCACAGAGGCACAAAATTTTCTGAGATAAAATTAAAATAAAAGGAAAATTCTAACCTAAATGACATGAAAATTCGCAAAGAGCTTTGGTGATATTTTATTTGTATCCCTACCGAGTCTTCCTGTAAAAATTATTTGGAAGCATTGTACTATTCCTATTTCACTCCACAATCGACCCATTTAAAGGTTCCATCCCACACTCCACTGTCCATGTTCTACTTTATCATGTGCAGACTTGGAATTTTTTTTCAGAAAACCCATCAAAAATGCTAAATGTTGAACCTCGCTCAGGGAGAAAGTTCTCACTTGATAACGCGCTCTTGAGGCTGCCCCAGTGCCATAGTTGGTACATCCGACCGTTGAACAATTGTCCAAGCACATTTTGGGCTCAAAGTCACTTTAATATTGCATGTGTGTCGAGTACGTAACTAATCAGTGGGGACTTATATGCGCTAGAGAATTGAATTGATTGATTTCTTTTGTTGCTTTGGTTTTCTTTTCTTTCTCTTTTTATTTGAATTCCTTGTTCCGAACATGGTAAAGGTAGGATCCACCTACTAGCACATACTCTTTCTTTGATTAATCACTTTGATTTAAGTTTCGGACTTTCTAAAATTCTTTTCAAGTATGACATAGGTAACACATCCCTATAGTTTCTTGTTTGGGTACCTTTTTCGGTCTTTTTATGGGTTGTTAGGAAATAGACAATATATTCCAAATACTTTCTTCAAATATGTCTCTTTTGTTTCTAAGGTAGGGGTATGTCTAATTTATCACCAAAGTTTTGTAAGATTTTTGAAATTAAACACAAAAGAAGAAAAGAAAAATTGCTTAAGCAAACATGCGGTTATTCTAAATGCGAAGATTAGAACAAACAAGAATTGTAATAATAAGATGAAAAGGAGGAGAAAGCTTACAAAAAGTTGACTAAAGAGATGTCTTGTGATTGTTCTCTCAACGGGCTCCATCGCCCGACTCGTCGTCCACGTCAAATGGAAATGGATGACGCATAGGCTCCCGCCTCACTCTCTGTGGCACTTCTTCTGGAGGCATACCGTCTTGCTCGATGCGCCAATTAGCTAACTGGCATGTCAAGTGGTACGTATCATGGGCGAGCTGTTGGTTGTCATCCGCGAAGTAGTAGAGATCATCAAAGCGCGTTGTTTGCTCGGATGACATCCGGGTCACTGCGGTGTTAAGGCGGCTATAGTCTCTATGTAGAGAACCATAGAGTCCTTGTATATCGCGCAGTCATGCTGTGAGCGCAAGTGTGACTCCTGCAGCGTGGTGAAGTGTTGGTGAAGGTCGGTATACCGGGCTTCCCATCTGTTGTCGATATCCGTGTACCTTATTTGCCAAGAGTTCTGAAGCGAGTCATATCTCTGTTGCCAAGATGTATCAAGGTCTTGGAACTATTGTTCAAACCGGTTATTCATGCCGACCATGTAATCCATCAGTGCTTGGTTTGTTGGCTTGTTGGGGTCATGTATTGGTTGCAGGGCTTGTACCGGTTGAATTGGTTGTTGCTGTGGTGCCTTGGCTTGAGGACTTGGTTTACCGGGTGGGCTATCCAAGTACTCATGTCGGTCAGAGTTAGCGGAGGCAAGGGCAACAACACATGGTCTCGATGGAAAGTCATGTGGTAGAACACTCCATTTTTCTCCAAAATTAGACCAGCGGTTTTGAGATATTTCATGTTGAGAAGAGGAACAATGGGGTCACACTTGACGCAGTAGACCAGGCCATCACCTAGAACCTTGAGATGTCACGGTGACGCTTCGAGCAATAACCAAATCGGGAGCATGGGTTGGACGAGAGAAGAGAGAAGAGAGGAGAGCGCGGAGTGACGGTTTGTTTGGCCAAATATGGGGTTAAAAGGTGAATTTTGGACGAAATGGGTCAAACGGGTCGTTTAGGGTTTGGTGGGAGATGGGGTTGTTAGGGCGAGTGATAGACCATTTTGCCAAAGGCCCAAAATTAGGAAAGGCCCGGTACTCCCCGGAAGGTCCATAAAGGCCTGCAGGTAAACGAAATTGATCATGTGTACAAACAGCACCTCCTGATAGAAACTCAACCGAAAGGGCATATCCTAAAATAGCATTCGGATTAAAATTGCCTTAAGTGTAACACCACTATGGCACGATCTAAGTAACCGCCCACGATTGAGATCATGGACAAACCGACATTATAAGTATAAATACGCTTACGTCCAAGAGAAAATGGGACAAGATTCTAGAGAGCACAAAACATTACCACTAGACAGACAACTCGGGATACATGCAGTTAACCTCCCCGGTTAACTGCTTTCCACCTACTTCAACCAAAGAACACCTACGGACTATCTACCAGATAGGCCATAACAGCGACCGTAGGGACACTACCCTCACTTGAACTAGCTAGGTTATCCAATGGCAACACCATCAGCGAGAGAAGAAACGATGGGAGGAAGAAAGAGGCAGCAAAACCCTGAGAGTAGGGAGCCAGAAGGTATTCTCTATGGGCCGCCTACACCAACCGAGTCGCAACTTCGTAGGCGTCCCTCCGAGGTACTGGTGCCCACGGACCAACCTCCACTCGAGTCTCTCCCTCACACCCCAGGGAAGGGCCTTCGCAGACACCTCTTCCTCCCGCAGGCACCCCCCCCCCCGCGCCTATACCACAGCCTGGAGTAATGTTCTCTTCCCTCAAGCAACTCCCGAATAACTTTGGGAGACCCGCCTGTAATAGGCCAGAACATCCGTTGCAGATCCACGCTTGTGGCCACAATACCAACCCGTTCAGGCCTCAGGCG
The DNA here is from genome assembly GCA_964058865.1 of Eleocharis quinqueflora. NCBI lineage: Eukaryota > Viridiplantae > Streptophyta > Magnoliopsida > Poales > Cyperaceae > Eleocharis > Eleocharis quinqueflora. The sequence goes on from CAXKVX010001115.1 coordinate 46,236, forward strand.
CGTGGGAGCCTTGGAGCTACTCGTTCGGAGGATACCCTTGGAACGGGTATTACACACCATACGATTACCAAAACTGGTACACATGGCCGGGCAATTCGGCAGCGATCCCTCAACCTACACCACCAGCACAAGCTAGACAAAACTCGAGGAACCTGGGAACACTCCCCAGGAACTTAGCCCGCGAGTTTGAAACACTAAATGAAGATCCACCCAAAGACGACCTTGGGGAAGGCCCCAGATCTAGAGTACCATCAGCTCAAGTCCAGGCAAGGACGCCGTTCTCCAACCCACCTGGAGCCCAGTTGGGTGAAGATTCAGTAGAATCTCCCCCAACAAGAAGATCCGAAATCCGGAGCCGACATGTGTCCCCGAATATCTCTCCCGGGCATGCATTGGCCATGCAGAAAAGGCTGTAAGACATGCAAGAACGGATCGAGAAAATTGATAAAGACAGAGGGCGCCACCGCCCCTTAAACTTTGCCTCAGGTCCTTTGTCAGAAGATATTTATACATTCCCGATGAAGGACTTTCGTATCCCCACTAATCTAGGAATTTTCGTCGGAGACGAAAACGAGAGAAAAGACCCGGAAGCCTTAGTTTACAATGTAAGGGAAAAACTCTTTATCCTAGAAGCAACCGATTAAATCATCTGCTGCATCTTTGTCACGTGTCTAGCAGGAACTGCCTTCGAATGATATTCAAGCCTGTCGAATGGCTCCATCAAAAACTTTGAAGAGTTGGCAAGAAAATTTCTAGCCAAGTTTTCTAATATAAAACCTCCGGCGCCAACATGTGATTCTTTGTTTGGCATCCAACAGAACCAGGGGGAACCTACTCGCAAGTTCATTGGCAGATTTGTCACGACCGCCCGAATGGTTAAAAACTACAATGATGAGGTTGCTCTCACCGCCATCCGAAAAGGGTTCTTAAACACAGGTGGACCTGGTTCACTGTGATTTGATGCCCATAAAAATAACTTCTCGACTCTCCAAGAATTTGTGGAATTCGCGGAAGGATACATCAGAGGTGAAGAAGATGCAACAAGATTTAGACCTAATCAATCCGTGTCCCCGAAAGATGAGATGAGAAGAACTGGGAATAGGTCAAGGGATATATCCCCAACTATTCATCCTATGCCAAATGGGACCGACCTTAGAGGGAACTCCTTGCTATCACAGTAGAAAGATTTAACCTACCCCGTTCTTTAAAACCTTCCCTATTTGAGGTCACAGGAGATAACAAGTATTGTGAATTCCACAAGAGATCCGGACATTCCACAGAAGAGTGTCTCCACCTGAGAGACATACTTGAAAAGCTGGCCAGACAGGGAGAGGCTGTCCTTAAGCTCATCCCGTTGCAATGCCACCTTGGCGGTCCGGGTGGCAACATTGGCAAGATCAGGAACGGTCAACTTCCCGGATGCATGTGCGAGCTCGTCATGCACCCGGCTCAATAAACACCCAGCCTTAAGGAGAGACTGGTTCAACTTCTTTATAACAGCGAAAGGATCTTCTTCCTGGCTGTTCATATAGGGGAGGCGGTTCACATGAAAAACTTGGAAGGCGTAACCCCCTAAACTACTGCCCGACTGTTCGATTTTTAAGGCTTCTGCCCTACCCGGAATGTTCATGCAAACATAATCTGGATATTGAGGGGGGAAATCTTCCCTCCAGGGAAAACCGGTATGGAATTCCCTACTCAGCTCCTGCTGTTCCTCGGCTGTAAGAGGAGCAGCGGGAGAAGAACCCGAACCACTTGGTTTAGTGGGATGTTTCGGTTTCTTGCGGATTTTATCGTCAAGGGAACCTTGACGCTTCTTTTTCTCCGCCCGGGGAGTGCAAGATGGCTCAAGCTTTTTTTGGTCGGGAAGTCGGAGGGGCTTGGGCCTCCCGAGGTTGCTCTGTATCGAAAGCAGACGAAATATCGTCTACTTGGATAAGGGAGATCTCTTCTCAATCGTAAATGAGATCCATGGTGACTTCGTCTGAATAACAAAAAAAGAAAGAAAACGTAAAAAACATAGTAAAGCATACAAAATGCGTTTTGAACCCTAAGTGACGACGGGTAATACCTTCTAAGATTCGCTCCACACGAGCGATTAGACTCAATTCTTCAGGACAATCGGGAAACCTAATATACCAATTGACCAAAGACCTCCAAGCTTTATGGATCCCTGTTAAACTGGGAATTGCTTGAGGGTTCTCAAGAAAGAAATAACGAGACTTCCACTTGTTAATTCTCCAGGTACTCTTGGTTTTGAAAATCCTAGGACGATTCTGCCTTTGTTTTAGGCTTAACCATTCCTGATCCACACGAGTAACCAAGTAAAAGTGGTTGAGAACAGAGAGGGTAGGGCGATCGGTTCCTAAGAAAACTGAGTTTATCCGGAAGAAAGTTTCCAGAAAGGTAAGGTGGCACCATGCGTATGCACTGAATTGTGCAGGTGCCACATCAAACCTAATTAATACCTCCCTCTGGAATTCGGTTAGAGGAAGTCTAAAAACCGCAGTTGACCATGGCCGCATAGATACATAGGCCCTTGGAAGTATCATAGGCCCGATCTATGGGAGCTGGTCACAGTATCCGGGGAAGACTTTCATGTGCTTCACTAAACAGACATTGTTGAAGCTGAGAACGAAAGGCCTATGCCCATTTAGTAGAGCTTACACCCTCATAAGTTTCCTTGTCGGATGGGTACATCCGAGCTACTAGGAAATCTTGGTCCCGAGGAAGAAGCCTTTTTCTGAGTCCTGAAGGCTTCCCGGGTTCATGTTCAGGAATTTCTTCTAAAGCCATCCCACTAACAGACGATTGAGCTTCTACTTCTACTTTGGAATGGTGGTTTACATTCGGACCTTCAAGATCCTCGTTCGATCTGCTCCACCCTGAACTAATCTCAGAATCCTCTGCAGGTTCCTTTCCAGGAAGGCGAGAAGGGAAGGTTGATGAACTCATGATTCAAGAGCCTTAGAAAGAAATAAAAAGAAAAGACTAAGCTAAAAAGTTTACGAACAGAAACCAACATCGAAGAGAGTTAGGCCATTAATGGCGAAAAAGTTATTTCGATTAAACACCCTGTTAAAAAGGACCAGATACTAATATAAAGTCATAAAAAACCAACAAGCAAACAAAAAGATTGATTACCTGACTAAACGAGAAGAAGATTCTATGAGTAAAGGAGCTCGGAAAGGATGATGAAAACTTGAAAGAGTAATAGTATTAGAAACGAGAAGAGTCCGGAAGAAAGAAAGTATTTATAAACTATGAATACCAACAATCGTTCGTTCCGAACCAATCGGAACGTGCCACCTATAACTCATATGGCCAATAAAGACCCTATGTAGGAAAAAGAAGAAAATACAGACATATAAAATGCTTTCGGAAACAAAAAGGCGTGACGCCTCGTTTTCCCGCCCATCTTTTTGAATGATTATTTCAATTTTCGATGCCGGTGCGACGTTTCGATATCTGACAGCTATCATGAAATTCAGAAATCAAACGATATCGAGAAAGATCCTGGAAGATATCATTAAAGCCTCTAATATATTCGAATAATAGTATCACAGGTTTGGGAGGTTGGAAGATATCCCAGGAGATATCTTAATAGATATCCCGAAAGATATCCAAGACTATGTAAAAATAAAATGTTCCGGGAGGTAATGCCGGAAGGTTATTTTTCGAGAGATATACTACTAGATGAGGCTTTACCCTAAAGATTAAGCCTTTAATGTTATCGAAGATAACATTACAGGCTTGGGGGGGGGGGGGGGGAGGGGGGCAGATGATAGGCCATTTTGCTAAATGCCCAAAATCAGGAAAGGCCCGGTACTCCCCAGAAGGTCCATAAAGGCCTGTAGGTACCCGAAATAGATCTTGTGTACAAACAACACCTCATGATAGAAACTCAACCGAAAGGGCACATCCTAAAATAGCATCCGGATTAAAACCGCCTTAAGTGTAACACCACTATGGCACGATCTAAGTAATCGCTCACGATTGAGATCATGGACAAACCGACATTATCAGTATAAATACGCCTATGTCCAAGAGAAAAGGGGACGAGATTCTAGAGAGCACAGAACATTACCACTAGACAGACAACTACGGGCTATCTACTAGATAGGCCGTAACAACGAGAAAGAGAGAAATGGTGGTGAGAAAGTGATTGAGGGTGGAGAGGAGAAAAGGTTTTGGGTATTGGATCGGGGTTTGGTGGCCGGGAGGTGGGGTTTTGGTTGAGGGAGGTTGTAGGTCGAAAATGGTGGAGAGAGGTGGAGGTATGTAGAAGGGAGAAATGAGGGGAGGTCGAGGAAAAAGGGCAGGGGCGCCCTTTAATTGGCATTGGTTCGATTCCCTTGCGGCCGTAATGGGTCTTTTGTGGCCCGCAAACCCTTCGCAATTTTGTTCCAGAGACCTGCCATGAAAAAAACAAATGTTGCGGTCTGCAAAGAAATAATTGCGGCCCGCAATTGTTAGTGACTTGAACATTTTTGTTTAAGCCCAGAAAATTTGGTCACAGGTCTCGTTTGATTGCGGCTCGCAATAACATCATTGCGGCCCGCAAGAGGTTCCATTTTTGTTCCAGAAACTTTCCTCACATGGCTTGACATTTCTGCATCCCGCAATGCTCTCTTTGCGACCCGCAATGTTTTGTTACTTGGGAAATTCTAGAGATGGGTTGCACTGTCTGAAGACCACCTATTGTGGCCCGCAAAGGAAATCTTGCGGCCCACAAAAATAGACATTTTGGTTCGAGAAAGTTTCTTCACAGGGCCTGGCTTCTTTTGCGGCCCGCAAAGATGCTGCACTTGCATCAATTTACTAGATTTTTCAAGGAGAGGTTGAATTGCATTGAATGAATTGATGATCTCCTTGATTGTCCTTCATAATCTGATCCTGAAACACAACCTTGTGCAGGAATTGTTCAAATATTTACAAAAAATATTTACAAGAAGCAAAGAACAAACAAAAAGAAAGGAAAAATATTTTTGTGTTTTCTTGTATTTTTAATATGTTTGTGTTTTCTTGTTTTTATCAATTTTTTTTGTGTTTTCTTGCATTTAGAAAAGAAAACAAAAGAAAATAAAAGAAAATTAAACAGAAAGTGAAAGACTCGGGTTGCCTCCCAAGAAGTGCTTGATTTAATCGTCTCTAGCTCGACGTATAATTTGTTTAGTTCAATTTTGGATCGATGAGAGAAATGTTTGTGTTCTCTCCAACCGATTCGCTCAAGTTATATAACTTGAGGCGCTGACCATTTACCTTGAACGCTCCTGTGCGTTCGTTCCAAACTTGTATCGCCCTGTGAGAGTAAACCCGTTGCACCTGAAACGGGCCACTCCATTTCGATTTCAACTTTCCTGCAAACAATCTCAATCTAGAGTTAAATAACAAGACCCAATCCCCAACTTTGAACTATCGACGAAGAATATGCGAGTCATGCCATTTCTTCGTCTTTTCTTTGTAAATCTTGGCATTTTCATATGCTTCCAATCTCAATTCTTCCAACTCATGTAAATCAAGAATTCTTTTCTCTCCCGCTTTGTGCATGTCAAAATTTAAAGTTTAATTGCCCAAAAAGCCTTATGTTCTAGTTCTACCGGTAGGTGACAAGGTTTACCATATACTAATTTAAACAGAGTCATTCCAATCGGAGTTTTATAGGCGGTTCGATACGCCCATAATGACTCTTCCAACTTCAAACTCCAATCTTTCTTAGAAAATCCTACGACTTTCTCAAGAATGGATTTGATTTCTCGGTTGGAAATTTCAGCTTGGCCGTTTGATTGGGGATGGTAGAGTAGCGCTACTTTATGTTTTACTCCATATTTTTCTAGCAATATTTCAAGTTGCCGATTTATGAAGTGTGTTCTGTTGTCACTTATCACTATCCTTGTTACACCAAACCTTGGAAAAATTATTCTTTTGAACAACCTTTGTACTACCTTAGAATCTGCAGCTGGACATGCAATTGCTTCTACCCATTTGGAAACATAATCAACGGCTACAAGAATAAACTTGTTGCCGCATGAACTACGAAATGGTCCCATAAAGTCTATTCCCCAACAATCAAACAATTCAATTTCCAAAATATTGTTTTGGGGCATCTCATGTCTCCTAGTTATGTTTCCGATCCATTGGCATTTATCACAAGACACAACAAATTTCCTAGCATCTTTAAAAAGTGTTGGCCAGAAAAACCTGATTGAAGAACTTTTGCTGCTGTCTTTGTCGTGGATGCGTGCCCGTTGTATGGTGAGGAGTGACAGTGAGAGAGAATTGAGATTACCTCTTCGTTCGGAATGCATCTTCGGTGAATGCCATCGACTCCTAGCTTGAAGAGGAATGGATCGTCCCAAAAATAGTGCTTGGTGTCGGCTAGAAATTTCTTTCTTTGTTGGTAGTTGAACTCCCCCGGGATCTCACCACATGCATGATAATTTGCCAAATCTGCGAACCATGGTGTTTTGGTAGATTTGACTTGGAGAAGTTGTTCGTTAGTGAAGGAGTCATCGATTGGTGGTGGGTCATCCTTGAGTGGCTTGTAGAAGAGCCGAGAGAGATGGTCGGCCACCGAATTTTTTGTACCTTTCTTGTCCTTGATCTCCAAATCAAACTCTTGGAGAAGGAGAATCCATCGAATTAGCCGAGGTTTGGCGTCCTTTTTGGTTAGAAGGTACCGAATCACCGCATGATCGGTATAAACAATGACCTTGGATCCGACAAGATATGCTCTAAACTTGTTGATTGCAAACACTACTGCTAGCAATTCTTTTTCAGTTGTTGTGTAATTTGCTTGTGCATCATCAAGTACCTTGCTAGCGTAGTAAATTGCATACGGTTTGTTGTCGGTCCGCAATCCTAGGACTGCTCCCACGGCAAAATTGCTTGCATCACACATTATTTCAAACGGCTTGGTCCAATCTGGGGGTTGCAAAATAGGAGCAGAGATGAGAGCTTTCTTGATCTTCTCAAAAGCCACCAAACACTTGTCATTGAAATTGAATGGTGCATTATTTATTAGAAGATGGTTAAAGGCTTTTCATCCTTTGAAAAATCATTGATAAATCTCCTATAGAACCCGACATGACCGAGAAAACTACGCACTCCCTTGACATTCGTAGGTGGTGGAAGCTTTTCGATTACCTCGATCTTTGCCTTATCTACTTCCAATCCCTTTGCTAAAATTACATGCCCCAATATAACACCTTCTTGTACCATGAAATGGCACTTCTTCCAATTAAGCACCAAATTCACTTCTTTACATCTACTCAACACCTTAGAAAGATTATCCAAACAATCATCAAAGTCTTCCCCATACACAGAAAAGTCATCCATAAATACCTCCATTGATTTCTCAATTAAGTCGGAGATTATTCCCATCATAGCCCGCTAAAAAGTAGCCGGTGCGTTGCAAAGTCCGAAGGGCATTCTCCTATACGCTAAGGTACCATATAGGCATGTAAATGTTGTTTTTTCTTGATCTTCGGGTGGATTAAGATTTGGAAGAACCCACTATACCCATCAAGGTAGCAAAAGTAGGTGTGTTTGGCAAGCCGTTCAAAAAGTTGGTCAATGAAAGGTAAGGGGAAATGGTCTTTTCAGGTACCGGTATTGAGTTTTCAGTAATCAATGCACATTCTCCAGCCGGTTACAAGCCTTGTAGCAATCAATTCCTCGTTATCTCCCTTGATAACCGTCGTTCCGCCTTTCTTGGGCACAACATGAACGGGACTAACCCATTTACTATCCGAAATTCGGTATATGATACCCGCATCCAAGAGCTTATGAATTTCTTTCCACACTACTTCACTCAAATTGGGATTCAATCTCCTTTGTGCTTCAATGGTTGGTTTGTGGTCATCCTCCATCATGATTCGGTGCATACAAATTGACGGGTTAATTCCTTTCAAATCTCCAATGGTGTACCTAATCACTTTTCGATGTTTCCTCAACTCACAAAGAAGCTTGTCGGTTTGAATTTGTTTGAGGGAAGAATTTATGATTACCGGATAAGTCTCGTTGGATCCTAGGAATTCGTAGCGTAAAGAATCCGGTAACGATTTCAATTCCACCTTTGGAGCATTATTGGAAGATGTATCAAGAACCTCATCAAAGTCTAGAAGTTTGTTGCTTTCTTCGGAGTTCTCTTCATTGTTCGCATCTTCCAAAATTTGATCCAATTGCCTTGCTTCATTTGCTACAAATCCTTCTTCTTTGACCAATGTTTCAATCACATCAACCCTGAAAATAGACATATCATTAGAAGGATACTTAAGAGAATGATTTACATGAAACGTGATCTTTTCTTCACCAATTTTGAAGGAGATCATTCCTTCATGAACATCTATCACCGCCTTAGCGGTGTTCAAAAGTGGTCTTCCCAATAACAATGGAGTTTGTGAGTCCTCCTCCATGTCAACAATAACAAAGTCAGTGTTACAAAATATTTGCCAATTTGAATAGGCATGTCTTCTACGACTCCTATTGGCAATTTGACCGATTGGTCCGCCATTTGCAAAGAAATTCGTGTTGGCTTAAGTTCACCTACCCCTATCTTATCAAAGATCTACTTAGGCATCAAGCTCACACTTGCACCTAAGTCACACAATGCTTTCTTAAATTGCACATTTCCAATTGAGCACGGTATTGCAAACTTACCAGGATCGTCCAACTTTTTAGGCAAATTGGTCAAGGTTACCACTTGGACTTCTTCTAACCTACGCCTATTTGAGAGTATGTCCTTAAAAAACTTAGCATAGATAGGCATTTGGATGATTACTTTGATAAAGGGCAAATTAATGTGCAATTGTTTCAAAACCTCTAAAAATTTTGAGAATTGCTTCTCGGTCTTTTCTTTATCCTTGGTAAGTCTAGAGGGGAAAGGGGCATACCTGTGCGAAGGTACATAGCGGGGTACCTCCGTACTTACCTTAGAAGGCACATTCTTGGTTGTGACATCGAATGGCCTTGGGGCTTCCTTTGAGGCTTCTTCCTCAGTTGTGGAGATCTCATCATTGTCTTGTTGCTTCTCACCATTTTTGGGCTGAACATAGCCCTTATCCGGAATGGCCGAATCTTCGTATTGGGTTCTGCTTCGAAGCGTGTGGCGAATCGCTTTCACATCTTTAGGATTTGGGTCCGACTTTGGTGGCAAAGCACCCGGTTGACGTGCAAATAGAGAGGCTTGTTGAGCCACTTGAGTTTCAAGTAGCTTGTTTTGAGTCGTTAGCAAATCAACCTTGATTTTTAATTCCTCAAATTTTTGGTCTTGGCTTGCCATGAAAGCCTCTAGCATTAACTCAAGGTTTGATTTTGGTTGAGAGTTGCTAGATGAACCTTGGTTGGAATTTTGCACAAATTGTTTGGTACCATACCCTTGGTTTTGAGGATTGAAACCTTGATGACCCTGGTTGGTATTACTTTGTACCGGTTGTGCATCATTTTGTTTCCAACTGAAATTTGGGTGATTCCTCCACCCCGGATTGTATGTGTTCGAATAGGGATTGTTATTAGGCCTAAAATTGCCTTGGTTAACAACATTAACATCCACAACCATATCATTCCCTATATCTAACCCATAGTTTATGGTCAAGTGATCTATACCACCACGGAAATTACAAGGGGAAGGAGAGTTTACCGACATGACGCTTAGTTCGTCAATTTTGCGATTCAATGCGGCTATCTCATCGGCAAGCTCGGTGTTTGTATCCACTTCTCGAACTCCTTTCTGCAGCAACGTTGGTGTGTCTCTAGGGCTGTGCCACTGACTTTGATTCAAGGCCATATCGTCTATTAACTTGAAGCCATCTACCACACCTTTGTTGACCAAACTACCCCAGTGGCTGCGTCCAACATCCCTTTGTCGTGAGGCATCAATCCACCGTAGAAGATTTGGAGAAGTGACCACGACTCAATGTCGTGGTGAGGACAACTCCGTTGCAACTCATTGAATCGGTCCCATGCCTTGGACATTGATTCGTCGGCTCGTTGTCGGAAGTTATGAATTTGGTGTCGGGTGCTATTAGTCTTTGAAGGTGGGAAGAATTTGTTGAGAAAAACATTGGTGATCTTTGGCCATGTATCCATATTCTCCGATCTTCGCCCACGTATCCAACTCTTTGCTTTGTCGGCTAAAGAGAAGGTGAACGCCATTTGTTTGAAGTCTTCATCCGAGATGGTATCGACTTTGATGGTACTGCAGATGTCCTCAAAATTCGCTAAATGTTGTGTTGCGTCTTCGTGTGGCAACCCATGAAAGACATGCCTTTGCACCATCGTGACCCATCCCGGCGGAATTTGGTATTCATCCGCTAGAATGTTTGGAGCGATATATCGCAAATGGATATCATTCGCTCTTGGGGCGATGTAATCTCGCAACAGACGGTTTGGGTCAATCAACCCATGTGCTCTTAAAAGTGCTGCAGCCCTTTCATGTTGGAGTTCTAGGGCAATGCGGTCTCTCTCCGCACGAAGGGCTGCGAGTTGTTCTTCGGGTGTTCTTTGATTGGCCATATTCAAGGTGGGTGTCGTGAGATTAAGATAAGGCTTTCTTTTCGATCTCTTTGCTCTTCGCTCGTAGAAGAGGAGTGTAGGCCCTTTGTCAGAAGGTTCTTCTGCCAGATTTCAAATCCTGAAAGAAAAGCGGAAATTATGTAAGCAACAAGATAAAGAATAAATTGAATGTAAAATTTAAAAGAAAATTTTAGATTCAAATACTAAGTTCAACTTAAAAGATACCGTTGTCCCCGGAACGACGCCAAAAACTTGATCGGTTCAATATGATGTGATAATCAATCCAAGTTGTAAACCTTAATATCGATTTTTTTTAATAGATTGCAAGTATACAATCCGTGCGTTGTGGTACTTTAGGTGTCGAGATCCACAGGGACAATTTGACCTTTCAAGTTGGATTCAAGTATTTAAATCTAGAGGTTTAGAAATTGGTTTGGCAATTTATCTAATTAATTAACTGACTAAAGGCAAGAACAAATCAAATGGTTAGGTCAAGATTGAAAAGAGGTTCTAGGATTTCGGGGTCTTCAATCCACTTACTCATTAACTATTTTAAACGTTCTAATTGTTCGAATCAAAGTTAAGACAACCAAAAGTAATATTAAAAGATAATTAGTCTTTTAATATTAAACCTAAATCAACTCAGCGTAACATCCTCACATTACACCAAATTGATAAAGGTTTCTAAAGAACGTGCCTAATTTATATCTACAACGATTATGCTTAGCAATTACGCGTTTCACAAATCGCAATAAACCTTAATCATCATCTAAGTTATTAATCTTTCCTTTCGGCCGTGATTAATACTTAGTGTTTCTTTCTTGGCCTAAATGAAAATTCAAATTATCTCAAATCTAAATTATCAAGCAAAATAAAATTAACAATAAAAAAACATTGATAAGATTCAAACAGTTAAACAAGCGAACTATGAGTTTACAAGCAAGTTTCTTGAAATACCCCTCAGCTCTAGAAAGGTGATTAGCCTCTCATGACAAGGACCAAGCAAATACAAGATGCAAATCAAATTCTAGCCTAATGAGGAAGAAGGGAGAAGAGGATATAACTCGTAGAAGCTAATTCCCGAGCCTATTTCTCTTCCCTTGATCTTCTCCGATCCTTGCCAAGATTTTCCCCACACTCTCCCTTTTTCTTTCCAACAGATGTCTTGGTTTTCAAAAGAAAAGAACAAATCCCCCAAATTAAAATTCAAACTCCTTAAATAGTGCAGAAAAAATCTGGCTTCGGACGCCGACTTTGCGGCCTGCAAAGTGATCCTCACATGACCCTGGAGTTTCTGCAGTGAGATTGTCAATTCTTGTGGCTCGCAAAGGAATGTTTGCGGCCCGCAATGAAGGTGTACTTGGCGCATTTCACTGTTGTCACACCCCAGAAATAATGACTAGCTTAGGGGTGTTAGTCCCGCCACGTGTACTTGATTTCAAGTACACGAAAGGCTCAGTTGACCACTCAGAAATATAAATAAGAATAGTTATTATACTTAATATAAGGAAAAGCACACACATTTCACACACAATACATGAACATCCAACAAATACATATGTATAATCCAACGTCTGAATACAAGATTTACAGCGGAAGCAAAACAAAAGTAAAATACATACTAAAGAGGGCGATCCCATCAAATGATGTGGGATCGACCCTAGCTAACCTACTACACACTAATCCTAGCAAAAGGAATAAAAGAAAACAAATGGATTGATCCTCAAAACGGAAGTTCGCTGGGGACTCCATCCTAGCGCTCTCCTCTAGACAGCAAAAGAACTCCTGCTTCTTACCTGGACCCCATAACCAACCGTGGAACGTGAGTAAATTATAAAAATTTACTCAGTGTGGATTAAGGTCCAGCCTTTGGGATTATATCCGATTCAAAGTTGGACCATTCACATTTACTGAGTTTTAATTGTAATTTAAATTACTACACCTAAATGTGCATTTGTTAATCATTTCAGATTTTTAACAATGAGTCTATCCAAAAGACGATACGAGAAAGAAACCCAAAAGAAATATGAGGAATAATGGTATATATACATAGTAAGGTGAATAACATCAAGGCTCCCAGACAAAGAAACGATTTGTCAAATTAGAAAAAACCCCGGGTGTAGAACTTCAGGATTCGCCCCCTCAGACGGGTCGTAACCACAAGCCTAAGGGTATTGTTAGGCGGGTCCCAGATCAACCACAGGCCCAACGTAATCGTTGGACGGGTCTCAAATCAACCACGACCTAACAAAAATCTGAGTTTCCAGAACGAAACGCCCTGGTAAATGCATGAGCGGCTATAAAAGCACACACTCGATCAAAAAGCGAACCGAGAAGCCTACCCTCACAAAAGATAAGAAAATAAATTTAAACTCTCGGTCTCAGCCGTCATACGGAAATAAGGAACCGACTACCCGTTTGAGTAACAATAATAAAAGGGAACTCCCTGTACCAACCAGGGGCCAAAGGGGAGCCCTAGACTTCCTCTGTACCAACCAGGGGCCAAAGGAGGAAGTCCTTCGAATATTAGGAGATCCCGAAACATCGACTAATAGAAATATAAAGAACGGAATAGCTCCAATACGTCACATATGACACGCATACTCTAAACTGAGAAACCGAACCTTAATCACTTAAGGAGGAAGTATTATAATAATATAATAAGGATCTTGAGAATAAAACTCTCTAACTGGCACTACGAGTCATCAAGTGATGATCATCGTTGGTGAGGATTAGTCGAATGTCCTTAAGGACATCCCGTTGAGAATATCCCATGGGCTATGTCAGACACCATGACACATACTCCCTCCACGATGCCCTCAGACTACATCCAAATCTAAAACTCACCGGCCCGACTCTCATCACTCCCGACGAGTATAGATATATAATATTTATACGCATCTACCTATAAAAAGCCTAATAGCCTATATGATCCGTATAGCGGATCTTACGTGCAATATGAATGCAGATGACATGAAATGCAGGTAGGTCTCAATTATTGGTACAGTTACCAGCATGTAAATATGGCAGTTCAAGTCTACGGGCCTGATTAATTATTGTTGGTAGTTGGTACCGCAATTCAGTTTAGGTAAGTCTGGTAGGTCCTATTAAAAGAGAAAGGAATATAATCCCTAGGAATCCTCACCTGGAATGAAGTGCTAGCTATTATATCGAAGGATCTGCTGCGTCCACGCTGACCTCAGCGTCGTATGCAGCTGCGTCAGTCTCGTCCCCTGTGTGCGGGTCCGAGTCGACTAGGTCTCCTATTTATTTATTTCGAGTTTGTTTTATTAGTCGAGGGACTTGTAACATATTAAGTGAAATCAAATGACAATGTAACGGCGTTTGAGACGTCCTTGATGCTCCTAATTTATTTTATTCAATATTTTTACTTAGTCAAGTCTTGCGTGCAGTGCTCCCGGCTGCACAGTGAGTGTGGGTACAATCACTTGTTTCTGTCCTTTTTATTTAAATGTGGTTCTGAGTGTGTTACTATTCTCATTTTTCAATGTGACGTCAGGACGATAAGGCAGAGAATGTAATTAACACATCACGATGAAAGCATGTTATAAAATCAACTACTTTTAGTTGGACTTTTATTATTTAACTAATCAAAAGAAGAAACAAAAATAGTTAATTATATACTAACGAATATGTGTAATTATATTAGTTATGCGTTTATAGAGGAATTGATCAATATATATCTATCATTGAATTTAAATATTTACTTAGCCATAATTATGTGTATTTTTATGTATTGTATTAATGTTACTTAGATACTTATATGTACCGCCTAGAAGGTATTATATGTATTATAATTAATTAGTCGTCTTACTCTAGATATTCGAGTGTTTTTCATATGTAGTTTAGGTGCACAATATGTTCTATGTGATATATAGAGAAATTGATCAATATATAATATTATTTATATAATTATACTTAGTTTAATATGGTTGGTGGTGATTCGAGTGTACTTAATTAAATATATATTTATATATATAAGTTCGTATATAAGTATATATACATATAATCATATATAAACTTATATACATGCTCGTATATATGTAATTTATTATTTGGTTATTTTGCATATATATTTATGTGTGTATATATATATATATATATATTTATATCTATACATTACACTTAGTAACACTTATATTTACTTAATTATATTGTTTAGTATTATGTCAAGTTTAGTTACTTAATTTATTCGTTACGCATTATTAATAAATCAAGTGTCATCATGTCAAATACGACGTCGTGCCAAACTACTATCCTACTATGTAACTGAGCCGTATATTATACGTTATATTGTTTATTGTGATAAATATAGTATAGAAAATATATAGAAACACAAGTTGGTTTATTTTAATTATTTACGGTTTGTTTGTGTTAATCTTGGAGTGGGATCAGAAGTCCGTACTCGTGCGTCATAGCCGAAGCTCGTGCTGCACGGACTTATGGTCGTCATTTCCCTATTAATACCTTTCTCGGTCCTTTTTCTTATTCGGGTCTTAGTTACTAAATATTATGGGCTAAACCTACTAGTTGTGTAATATATGTATAATACCAACTCGGCCCAACTAGGGTCAAGGCCCACAATACCTAGAACTAAAATTTGTTCATTAACAATCTATTGAAATTGCTGTGTAGTAACTTGATGGGTCAAGTGGGCTCAGCAGGCCCAAATTATTATTCAAATTAATTTTCTAAAAGGGGTCCAGCATGGTCAAGGTCCATCAGGCCTTTAGCCCATTTATTATTTAAAACCTGAAGGGGGCCCGTAAATCATAACAATACAAGTCCAGCAGGGTCAATAAAGCCCAAATCCGCTTAGGGGCCTAGGCCTCAATTCTGGGCCCAATATTCTGGGTCGAGCGCTAATACAACCCAGCAAACCCAGCAATAAAAATCGATTACCAGTTCTGGTACGAGCTGTACCAGTATGGGTACAGAGGCCAGTTCCAAGCACAACAGTGGCTCGATGGCCACTGTCATCAGAGTGCTCTAACCACAACCCAAGACACCCGACAACAATACATAACAACATAGCAAAACAAGAGTACAAGAAATCACAACAGCAAACAGAAAATCGAATCAACAGCAAGGCAGCCAATATAATCGTTTTAGGGTTTTTACCAGTAACAAGGGCAGACAGAGGAATATAGAGCCTGTCGTGCGTTGCTACACCCTACGTCTCCTCCCGGCCTCCCTTCCTCTTCCTTGGTTTCCTCGATTTTTAACC
Organism: Eleocharis quinqueflora; assembly: GCA_964058865.1. Taxonomy (NCBI): domain Eukaryota; kingdom Viridiplantae; phylum Streptophyta; class Magnoliopsida; order Poales; family Cyperaceae; genus Eleocharis; species Eleocharis quinqueflora. The sequence continues at coordinate 61,999 of CAXKVX010001115.1, forward strand.
TTACTGTCTTTCTATTTTGTGAAACGAAGGCTATAGGCTCAACACATGAGCAAATCGTCCAAACAGACAGGGAGGAACGAGGTTGCCCCATTTTATAGGGGGAGCGGGGGCCAGGGAGGTCGTGGGTATGCCAAGGGTAAGTCTAGGTGTCATGATGGTTTCTAGCCATCAGGGGTGAACGGTCGGGTGTACTAAGTCAAAGAAGGACGATAGAAAGGGTGGCTACGAGAGAGAGAGTTCACTGTGTGAGTTGAGAGGTCGGGGAGGGGAAAGCGTGAGGTGACAGAGAGAGGACATCGAGGGAGCGATTTCCAGGGAGAGAAGCAGACCGCGACGTGTTGTCTCGAGGAGAAAGTCAGAAAGGAGGCGAAACGGAAGTAAGTGAGAGCAGAGAGAAAGAAAGGGGAGAAATCGGCATCAAGTGCGGAGAGCAACAAGGACGGGTGGCATTAATTGCCGGAGAGAGGAGACGAGACAGAAAGGAGAGAGTTCGAGAGAGAGAGAGAGACATAAGGAGTGGGACAACGAAGAAAGTAAGGGAAGGGAGAGAGTAAGTGGTGATTGGGATTTTCTGTGGCTTCGTTTTCTTTATAGATCAGAATTTGTGTCATTACCCAAAGGATTTCGACTCGTTCCATAAAAAGGATTTGGGTTTGGTCTCAGAGGAACTGAACTGGGCGGAGGCTTCTAGGTAACCCTTCCCAAGGTGTCGGTTGGGGGTCTTCTGCCCTTTTTTTTCTTTATGTGCTTCCGTGTGCAAACCCAGCTTCAAGCCTGAGTCGACCCGTCTAGACCCGCTCCGCCTTGTTGTGAAATGTTTAATTACAGATGAACTGGCATGGCGATGAGTGGGATAGTGGGATGAGGGTTATGGCCCAAACTATGGGACCTGTCGTGTGGCTCGTCCCTGCACATGAAATCACGACCCAACGGGTCATGGATGTTGCAGCACGAAATTGGAGTTAAATTTCAATTATTCCTTTCAAGTTTAGTTGTTTCTATGGTAGTGCTTGTGTGGCTGCTCGTGTCGTAGGCCAGATCCTGACCTAGAATGGGTCAGATAACTCGTCGTAAGTTATATTTGTCTATAATGAACTCCAAACTGCCTTTAGACTATTTAATTTTGGCTGAAACTAACACAATTAACTTGTGCATTTATATTCTAAAAAAAATCAGGTACAAGATTGGGTATAATTCGGGATACGACTTGTCCTTATCTTGAAATGGGTAGTGTGATTTAGATTTAAATTTGGTCGTTACATTAGATTTATTTTATTACTTGTCCTAATCTAATAACTAATATTGTTGTAATTTATGTTTGGAGAAAATATGACGTAACCTGAAGCGTTATATTTAAATTTCCTTGTTGAATTAGTATAATTTAATATTTCGCATTTGTGTAAATTTATTTCATATATGTATATTCAGAGCCGATCATGTGAAGAACAAAAATCTTGTTAATATTGCCCAAGCTTGGCTTTTCGAATTTTAATCATTAACCATTAATTTATTTACACTAAAATGCATAAATTATATTCAACGTGTTCAAAATTCCACGGGTTTCACACCTGTGCACTGTCTTAGCCCCTGATTCATTGTATTGCGGCCTGCAATGGATGCTCTGCGGCCCGCAAACAGTTGTAAATTGCACTGCTTCGTGCTGTTTGGCGTGAGGGGTTTATTTCTGGGGTCCTTTGAGCTGAAATCCTCTTGTACCTGCATGACATAACACGAACGAAGCAGTATCACGGACTTGTGCATTTTCTTACTCGAACTAAGTAAAACCTCTTTGAAAATAGTCATGCTTTTGGTCAAATGGTGTCTTAAACCCTAGTCAATGGTATACGTAAATTTAGTTTATCAAATTCCATTTCGCTTCAATGTAACCTCAGATTGCCCAACAAGTACTAACCCTAAATTGTTTGATAAAATGCCTGTGTGAATATATACTACCATGTCATCTCAAAAGATAGAGATCACCAAGATATGGTCCATGATGCTGCCATGGATTACTATGGGAAGCGTCTCGCTACAGCTTCGTCAGATAGTATAAATAGAGATAGTTCACCAACAGACGGTCGACCCCTTTGTCAGATAGAGAAGGACTGGAGCGGAAGAGAAGGTTAGGGTATTTTGGGTATTTTCAGATTTATTTATTTTTTAAATCTGTTAAAATAAGAATAATGACATAAATATAAACTCTTCTAAAAAATAATGACATTTTGAGAATTGCATGAATTCATAGTGACATATAATTAAATTTCCCTACTAAATACATTGCAATTAATTATAATTCACATCCGTTGCAATAATTTTCGATGACACATTTATTATATAATACTAATACTACAATTGGTGAACGAAAGAGTGACACGTGGAATTCATTAAATAAAATATAAAATCTGATCGGAACTTAATTCGAAGACCAAATTTTTTTGACATGTTGACAACCCATGTCAATGATGCATGTGTCATAGTACACGACGGCAACTAGAACCGTCAACGAAACACGTTTTGCACGTTTTAACGTTTCGTTGTGTCATGACAATGGCAACTAGGACTGTCAACGAAACCAGTTTTGTACGTTTTAACGTTTCGTTGCGTCGTGACGCAACGTTAAACGTAAGGGATTTTCGTTGCATTTGTTAAATGCGACGTAAGGCATAAATAGTTTTGGTTGTGTTCAGTTAATCGCAACGTAAACGCAAATGGTCACTGTCCTTACGTTTATTTCGTCTTACATTTAGAATTCTACGGGTCTAAAATATTTTAAAATGTAGAGTAAAAATATGAATATTCTGTAGAGATTTAAATGTTTTTGTAGATGAAAATGACTAAGAATGATTTTTGCATTCACATGCATATGGAAAAATTTATTCTCCTTGATTGAATACAACATAAAAATATTATTTTATGATTCAAACTCAATCACAACTATTTGTTCTTGCAAAAGTGACCCGACTTTACGAAATTTTATACTTTTAGAATCCGTGATATATAAAGTGGGTAGGACGCGGATTTTATAAAGAGATTTGTACCGAATCCCATCATATAACAATTTTCTCTTTGTTTATTTTAAGGATGTATGCAATTTTTTTATAGGTCCTTTTTATTTTTACAAATTTGTAAGATTCATGAGATAATTTTTTTGTAATTTTCAGAGTTTTTTTCTTATTTTTTGGTTCTGTTGTGCACTGTTAGTAGCAAGTTAAACATGCAAAAAAAAAATTAATGTTTTGCACGTTTCTTACGATTAACTAAACATAAACGCAAATGTATAGAAACGTTCTTAAACGTGACGTAAGACGCAACAAGAAAATTCTTACTTTACGTCACAAGAAAATCCTTACGCTCTTAAAAGGAGAAGTGTCAAGGCCCATGGCCCAAACATTTAGCAGTTGGGCTACACGTTTGACTGATCATTTCTAACCTGGATACCAAATTGCCAAACGAGATTTATATTATTGTTGGTCTTATTTGCAACAGTAAGTTATACTTGGAAGCTTGAAGACTTTTTTTTCTTCTAATCATGGCGTAATGCATCCCCAAGTAAAATGTCAACGCTGTATTAGCACAAAAGTACCAGAAAATCCCTCTTTCAAATCTCACTTCTAATTCTAGTCTTCTCTACTCGAGAGGTGAGAATAATTTTCATCAAAAACTTTCACAATTTACTCCTAATTTCTTAACAGCACTGCTACCACCTTCTTCAACAATGTGGATCAGATCTGAAAACCAAACCCATAATCGGTTTCACTCGTTGTTCAAGAGCCGAACAATTGTTTTCTCATTGCTAGGATTAATCCTTTTTGTATCATTTCTTCTAATCAAACAGAACCCATTCACCAACTCACAACCTGAAATCAAAACCCTAGAAAACCCACAAAGATTGCCACAAATTATACCTACTTTTTCCAGTAAATTCAACCCCTCCTTGTACCACAGCAATGGCACAGAAGTCATATACCAAATCCCCAATTCCCCAAGAGCTGTTCTCTTCATTGCCCATGGCTGTACCATTCATGCCTACGATTTTTGGGACAAATCCCCAAATTGCCCCCACTGTACTGGCTTGCCTGAAGAAAGGGTATTTGTTCTTCAAGCGCTCGAGCGAAACATGGCGGTATTAACAATTTCTAGTTTGGGTGAATGCTGGACTTTTGGGAAAGAAATGAAGAATGTGGAATGGATTATACAAAATTGGGTAGAAAGCAATAAATTAGGAGGTTTGCCTAAATTTGCTATTGGTGCCTCCTCTGGTGGATTTTTTGTATCAGCACTTGCCACCAAAATTGAGTTCAGTAGCATTTGTATTATGATTGCACAGGGTGTTTTTGAACAAATAGAGATACCACACAACTATCCTCCTACCCTTTTTGTCCATATGGTAAAAGATAAATTTAGTGGTAGTGCAATTCGGTCAAATATGGCGGAATTAATGGAGAAGAAAATCGAGGTCAAAGAAATCAGGTGTGTGGAATTCCCTGTCGACGCGGGTTTTCTGGCAAAGCGGATACCGGGTTTGGAACCAGCGTTAACAGTTAAGTTAATTGAGGTACTTCGCGAAAAGGGGTTTTTGGATAAGAAGGGATATTTGAAGAAAGATGGAAGAGCCATTAAATGGAAGGAGGCATTGGTGGAGAAGAAATTGATAGATGAGAAATTTGAATTGTTTCGGCACATAAATGAGGAGCTTAATCTTGCTTTTTCGTACCACGAGTATACAAGTTTGAAAAATGATGAGATCTTTGGATGGTTTGAGTCACACAATAAAGGAAACTGACATGGTCTACGTTTCAATTTTGAGACGGTAGGTTTCTGTGATTTAGACATGTACGGTAACCCTCTTTGTAATTTATTTGATCTACTTGCAGATACAAAATACTCATATCTGGTTCTTCTGATTCAGTACAAATATTATGGTTGAACTTGTAAAGTGAAACTTGATGTTTTGTTTGTTTCTGATCTTTACAGTACTGTTGAGTGTTGATCTTCTGTCTCGAACATCTTTTGGTAAAGAAATTTGCAGTTCTCTGACAATGATCATGCCTTGCAATAAAGAATATAACTTTTCTAGTAATCATCGATCTAATATTTTTCAGCAATTTTTTAAATTGAGAAAATTCACCTTGTGATACAAGTTTTTTCAAAAGACAGTAGTAGTTCAACAGTACTGGTAAGTTAGTCTTGTAGGGATGAAAAATATGCTTTTATTTAAGTTTGTCTTCAACGTACATAAACTCTTCTCGAAATTTAAGACTTCGGATCTAATATGAGGTCAAAGAGGGATTCTCAGCTCATTTATTGTATTCAAAATTTGTCTTTCATTCTGAAAAAAAGCTGTTGAATACTTGAATTTAACACGTCGGATTGCCATGAAGTCAATTCGTTTGTGGCTGTTTCTTATTCTCTTGTGTTGAGTATAAATGAGAGGATGTGCTTTTCTGACTAAGGCCAGTTCCTAGTGTACTCCTCGCTGCTCATTATCCAACTTGCAAGTGCAAAAAAACAGAAATCACCGTTTTCGTAAGTTGCAACAACAACAACAAATCTTGCCTCAAACAAGTTGATAGGTTATAAATAAAGTCTTATAGAATTTCATTTTCATAAAATTGACTGAATTTTTACGTTGGCTTGCCGAATCTATCACAACTCTCATCCTTTTCGGAACCGTTATCACAAGTTGTAAAAAAAAAAAAAAAAATTCAGATTTTTTTTGTTAATGGTTAAAGTTAGCATCAGAAAATTGTACTAGTATAAAACAACCATATATATAGTCCCAGAAATATGTCATTTGAATAATACTAGCATATATTGTCTGATGATCTCCTTGCTTCATTCTTCATAAATAAATGCAACTCAAAGTATCGTATCCAGAATACCAGTACGCTTCATTGCAAAAAATAAAATAAAAATGCATTTGTTGCTTCTTTGGTGAGCCCGGCTCATGGAAGATAAACCTAAGGCCTATTATTCCATCTGAGTTTGTTCTGCTCAGATGAACTGATGACTCAGAGTGTGCCGTTTAACGAAACCTCACTACTGAAAAGTTCTAAGCGATCGTTTCTAAATGAGTTTCACGAATATAGATGTGTTTCTTATTTAATAATTTTATTTAGAAATTTTATTTTAGAATTCATAAATTCTAACATGACTTAATCAATAACTAAAATTAATCAGTCTTTTATTATATTGATAATATTTATTGATGTGATAATTAAGAAATTCTGATTTTTTTTTTAATTTGGAATGAAAGATTTAGAACTAAAAAAAATTAAATTTTCAAAATTGATGTAAATTTTTTCGAGATACCTTGAATAAGGAAGAAAATGCTCCTAGCACGCAATAGTAGTAGGAATCTCTTGATCCCTTTTTCTAAAAACCTTCATTGCATACATCAAATCTGCCTACAAAAGGTTAATCTCCCTTCCCAGATCATTAATTTTCCTTAAATTGGTGTGGTGAAATCCCATTTTCCATTGAATACCCTTCACTATTCAATATTTGCACTAACCAAGCAGATATAGTGAGTTCAGTGATCAAAGAAAGACAACCGGAATTAAATTTTAGAAGGCAACTGACTCTCTTGCAAAGCCAACAGTTATGTCTTATGCACCAGCAAGTATCAGACCCAGTGGCGAAGCCACTTTATAAAATGGGGGTCCCAGGACCTCACTGGAATTTTAAAAGAACTCAACCCCCATTTGTTCTTGTAATACAATTTTAATTGGGGACTCCAGTGAAAAATATCAGGGACCCCGTAACCCATCCACACCGACCGATCTATTCCCATTTCACATCTCGATTCGACGATTCGCGACTGCCGACTGGTCCGTGGTTTCGACTCGCGACTCGCCGACTCCCCTGAGTCCCTGACGGTGACGCGTCTCCACCAGTCCACTTCGATCCTCGATTCGCCTGTCTTGCCGTCCAGCACAGCAACACTCTCCAGTCCAGCAGGCAACGCCTCCACCAGTCCACCTCGATCCTCGATTCGCCTGCCTTGCCTCACGCAATGGCGTAGCCAGAATTTTGAGTCAGCGGGGTCCTATAAAATTTTGTAATGACAATTCATCGCAAAAGAATTGAATATACTAACAACATCTTATAAATAAACAACTAAATTAACACAATTCAAAATAATTCAAATTAAGCTTACAATTTTCAAAATACTAGTTCCAAAAGTACAAAATAAATGCATCCATGCATTTGTAAGTTACAGAATTTTTCTACGAGCTTTCATATTTTGATAATTTTGCACAATCTCTTCATTAGAAATTGTATCAAGCATATCTTTTTCTATGTAAGTTACAAGACAATCATTCATCCAACTATCACACATTCTATTTGTAAGTTTTTTTTTTATAATATTCATCGCGAAAAATGCTCTTTCAACCGTTGTCGTTGCCACCGGTAATAATAAGGCCAATTTGAGAAGCAAATACACATCGGGGTAGACACCATTTTTGTTTGTCTCTACTAGTTTCTTGGATAAGTCATTGAGGTTTCGCACATCATGAAATCTGTCATCCAATCGCACATCTTGAACATAGGTATCAAGTTGATAACCAAGTGTAGCAATATTGATATTTTCAAACTCTCTTGGATAAAATGATGCCATATTGATTAACATATCCTTATTATACTTCTTTATTTTGCAACAAGCATGGTGTTGTTGTACCTAATATGAATGAAATAGTTGTTCTCCGAAGACCAAGACGTAGAGTCGAAGAAATCACCAATGAACATAGGTAAATTTTTTCTTCCTTTTACAACAACAAGTTTCTTATATCATCAAGCTTCTTTCTAATGAAATACAATTCTCAAATTTGTAGGTATCGTGTTGAAATCTTTTATACAATCTTGGATATGAACTTCGAGAGCTTAATGAGCGATTCAATGAGATAAGTTCCGAACTATTACTTTGTGTAGTTTGTTTGAATCCAAGAAATTCATTTCAATCCTTTAATAAGGATATGTTAATCAATATGGCATCATTTTATCCAAGAGAGTTTGAAAATATCAATATTGCTACACTTGGTTATCAACTTGATACCTATGTTCAAGATGTGCGATTGGATGACAGATTTCATGATGTGCGAAACCTCAATGACTTATCCAAGAAACTAGTAGAGACAAACAAAAATGGTGTCTACCCCGATGTGTATTTGCTTCTCAAATTGGCCTTATTATTACCGGTGGCAACGACAACGGTTGAAAGAGCATTTTGAACATAAATGGTGTCCCCCATCTAAACTCCTCTAGTAAATCACTTCTCAAGTCACATAAAGAGAATATGTCTGAATCAACAATCCATTTAAGTGTTCTACCCTTGATATACACTTTTTTCCCATCATCTTGTTTTTTCCAATATCCATCAACCTTCACTTCTATCTTATATCCAGTTTCAGGATCAACACTGCATAAAACAAAATTAATATGAATAATTACTAACTGATTTCTTTAACTACATCATAGTTGAAAATAAAAGAAATTCCAATTTGGGTCTTACCCACTAGGAATGTTCCAAGATCGAACAACGTCTAATGACACTGCCATAGTGCCCGTATAATTCCGAAACCTGATAAGTAACAGATAACAAACTCAATCAGCTATAACAGATAACAGATATCAGATAACAACTATAACAATGAACTATATCAGTGAATGCAACAAAGTATCAGTTATACCAGTGAGCTGAATTAAATGACTGTTAATTGACAGTATCTAAAGTATCATAAAATCACGATACTTACATTATCTAAAGTAAATGAATCAAACTATTTCAAAAAAAAAAAACAAATGATTCTGCTATCTAAAACCAACTATTCATAAATTAAAGCGGGCCCGTGTAGCAATTCCGGTTGGAGATGGGGGAGACTTGATTCATAAATTAAACCAAATGCTTACAGTATGAAAACTGCCATTAACTGCCATTAGATGGGGGAGACTTGATTCTGCTAACTTGATATGGGCCTCTGTCGCGATTCGACTGGAGTTGAAGTGCAGCGATCGACTAGGTGTTTAAATGAGATGGTGTCGTCGTCGCGAGGTGATGGATCGATCTGGGTTAGCCTCAGGTGATGGAGCTGATCAATCGGGAGAGCCGTCGCTTCTATGGGAGAGAGACGATCGCCTCTCTTTGGGTGAAGGGGTGAATTGATCGATTAAACCTGGATCCCCAGTTGAAATCAGCAGGAAGGGTATTTAGGGTATTATTAAATTTTGTTATTTTTTAATTAATCTGAAATTAGTCTAATGGCAGTGATTTAATTCAAAGCAAAATTTAATGCCATTTAATCAATTTTTCATTTTATAGTGATATTTGACCAATTTTAAAGGTTTGGGATGGCATATAAATAATTTCCCCTTTTAAATAATGCGAACTGGGTCTGAAAGAGCAAACCACAAATCCTTCCATCGCATTCAAAAGTAGAGGTGGCAAATCGGGAGGGTCGGGTCAGTTTGACTTCAAAAGATTATCGGGTCACGGGTCTGATCAGGTCGGACCGGGTCGGGTCTCGGGTCATCATGCGTTGATATTTGTCAGGTTTCGGGTCTTTCGGGTTTGAGTCGGGTCAGGTTTCAATTATCTAGTTTCGGGTCTTTCGAGTTCGGATCGGGTCGGGTTTCAATTATCTCGTTTCGGATATTTTTGGGTTTCGAGTCGGGCGAGTCGGGTCAATTTGTCTTCAAAAGATTATCGGGTTATCGAGTCACGAGTCTGATCAGGTCGGGTTGGGTCTCAGGTTATCATGCGTTGATATTTGTCGGGTTACGGGTATTTCGGGTTCGAGTCGGGTTAGATTGACCGAATAGAGTTTGAGCTTTTTTATTCTTAGAGTTATTTATTGTTCTTTTTCATTGTATGAGGCTAATGATCCAATAAATTGTATCTGTCATATTTGTAGTTGTGATTGAAATGGATTCTTTCTTTATGTTTTGGCCTCTCTGAAAATAATTCTACAGATGCGAGAATTGCCAAAATATAAATTATTATGTGCAATCTGCTAATTGATATGTGATAAGTTAATGTTCTGATAAATTGTTGTCAAGATGGTTTCTATGTGATATGTGATATGCGACAATTACCAAAGTTTTTTATTTTAAAGAGTTCATTCTGGTTTGATAAGTTGATGTCAAGATGTTTTGCACTTTTGCTTGTATTCAATACAGTATCTTGTTTTTATTCTAGTTCTGTCTTGAAGAGTTCAGTACATGCCTTGATTTTTATTCGGTCTTTTATCTAATATAATACCTGGTTTGATAAGTTGATGTCAAGAGTTCATTTTAGTCAAGACATGTACTAGTACAATATTAATTGATAGGTTGATATCAGTTTGATAAGGCCAAATATTCAAACCAGAGTTTATTCTGGTTTGTTAAATTGATCTCAGGTCTCTGATCTGTTGTGTTCGGGTCAAGTCGGGTCATCTCAGATTGCGGGTCATGTCGGGTCGACGGGTAATGTGATCTCGGGTCATTTTGGGTTTCGGGTCATGTCGGTCCGGGTCAGGTCGGGTAATCTGATCTCGGGTTTCGGGTCATATCAAATCAGGCCGGGTCAGGTATCGGGTCATCTGCTATCGGGTCTTTTCGGATTTCGGGTCATATCAAATCAGGTCGGGTCGGGTATCGGGTCATCTGCTGTCGGGTCTTTTCAGGTTTCGGGTCATATCAATTCAGGTCGGGTCAGGAATCGAGTTATCTATTGTCGGGTCATTTTCGAGTTTCGAGTCATATCGGACTACTTCGGGTCGGACGGGTTTGTCGGGTCGGGTCGGGTTCTGCCACCTCTAACAAACCCAAAAGACCGAGCGATCGTACTCTTCTCCTTCGTTTTGATTCTATTTGCAACTGTTCTTCTTTTTAGTAGAATCCCAAATCCCAATTATCAAAACACCATCTGAAAGCAAAATCTCAGAGTAGGGGTGTAAGTCCAACTCGAGTAACTCGATTAACCCGACTGACCCGACTGACCCAACCCGAAAAAATGCGGATTTCGATTTTTATGGTCGGTTACGGTTTTTATTTTGTTGAACCCGACATCTAATATGTGGGTACGGATTGTAGAATAAAACATGGGTGAAACCCGACCCGACCTTTTATATTTAATTAGATAATTATAATGCTGGTAATAAAGTTTTTATTTGTTTTTCGTCACAAACTTACATATATATTTTTTTTGTCAAACTTCTTAAATTTAATTTTTAGTACAAACTGACGCCAATGTGTTATTAAATTATTTCAATTGTTACTTTTACTTTTGTATCATTAAAAATTGTGTGAAATATTGAAGTTTGTGAAACTCGCGAAATCCAGAAAACCCGACCGCCTAAATAAAATATAAATTATATGGTTTTTATTTTTGATTGGTTAGTTACGAGTTGAAAACACTACATTTCGGATGACATCTAACGAGTTGAAAATCTATACGAAACCCGACCAACCCGACCCATTTACACCCCTATCTCAGAGAACTCGCAAAATTTAACCCAAAAGTTGCCCATCTTTTCCAGTCGATTCAACCCTTCTTTGTACCACACCAATGGTACTGAAGTCATTTACCAAATCCCCAGTTCACGAAGACTAACCTTTTTGTTGCTCATCGTTGTAGCCTTCATACATATGACTTTTGGGACAAATCCCCAAATTGTCCCCATTGTACCGGTTTGCCAGAAGATAGACTTTTTGTTCTTCCAGCACTTGAATTAAACATGGCGGTAATTACAATCTCTAGTTTGGGAAAATGTTGGTCTTTTAAGAGGGAATTGGGGAATGCACAATGGATTATACAAAATTGGGTTAAAAAATTTAAATTAGAGAAGTTGCCCAAATTTGTAATGGGTGCTTTCTCGGGAGGATACTTCATATCAGCCCTTGCGACAAATGGATTTTAGTAGTATTTGCATCATGATAGCTGAAGGTGTTTATGAAAATATTAGTATACCCAAAAATTACCCTCCTACCCTTGTGCATATGATAAATGATAGAAATAGGTCTCGCAAAGTTTTGTCAAATATGGAACAATTAACTGAAGCTGGAGTCGAAGTCAAAGAAATAAGATGCGAGGAGTTCCCTTTGGATGCAGGTTTTCTGGCAAAAAGGATTCCAGGTTTGGATCAGGCCTTTGGAGATAAGTTAATTGAGGTTTTTCATGAAAAGGGATTTCTGGATGAGAAGGGGTATTTGAAGAAAGATGGAAGGGCTATAAAATGGAAGGAGACGATACTAGAGAGGAAATCGATCCATGACAAATTTCAATTGTTCAGACATGTAAATGAGGAGTTAAATCTTGCTTTTGGATATCATGAATTCACAAGCTTGAAGAATGATGATATTTTTGAATGGTTTGAATCCCATATGAAGAGAAATTAAGTGGACCTATTCTTTGCATCTTTTCAGTAGCTTATTTTTGTTACTATGATCATAGATTAGCAAAACATCTTTTCAATTTACATTTTTTTCCCGGTTCTGAAGCTTGTGTTTGTCATTTTAAGAATGAATACAAGGTCACTGCAACATGCTATGATTATGAGGCCCAATTTCTGCTCGTTCATTCTGTCAGTCTTATGTTAGTTTCGTTTGATCAGAGACTATCCAATTAACTGGATGGTCCTGTTGTACCATTTGTCATGGTTGCGAACTGGTGCAGTGGTTTATGATGAAACTTAATGGAGCCCCGTCAGTCATGATACAGAATACTGAGTACACATTGAATTGAAGCTAGTATTTCTGGCCTGTACCACACCGTAAGGTACTTTTACAGTTATCAGTTACTAATTATTTAATACTATGTGCGAAATACAATCTGCGAAGATGTTTCAACCCTTACATGCTGGTATAACCATAAAAGTACAATAGAGAAAGAACAGCACATGTTGAAGTTATAATGGTAGTTATATTAGTAGTAATATTGTAGTAACAACACTTAGCCACAACTTAACCATTCATCTGATTAAATACTACAACAATGCCAGTCATAATATCACATATCTCTTCAATCCAATTAAAACTAATTAAAAATGTGATGCACATTAGCACAACAACTTTGATAACAAGAATAACATCACATACCCACAAATCAAACACACACAAAAAAAAATAACACCACCATTGGAATAAACAAAAATGTAGCCAGCTAGATCAAGCTAGAACCCTTCCTACATCTTATGGATGGTACCTTCCCTCATTTGCCTGCTTGAACAAATCTGCCTGTGCTGCAGCTGCACCATCAGAAGTGATGGCAGATACTACAGCATTCTTAACCTGCTGGGTAGTGAACGGGAAGTTAGAATTTGCTATTGAGTTGAGCAAGGCAGCAGTGCCCTCGCGAATCAAGGAGCCAAAACTGTCGGTATGGGCATTTGACAAGGCGTCATGTAGGGTTGTACCAGTGCCGAATATGATTCCACAAGTTGGTCCGAATGTCTGCCCGATTGTATTCCAGGACCCTATTATGGCATAGATTTGCTGTGGGTGGGTCCGCCAGTAGCTGTTCAAGAAAAAAATGATTTTCTGTTAGAAAACTAGTTGAATAGTATAGGGAAAGATAGTGTAGTTAACATTTGATTTATGTTGTGGAATGTAAATGCTCTTTTAGTTTTTTACTCTTTTCTATTTGAACAAACGCTGTCAGCTATGAATATAGTATCGGTGAATGTTGGGTTCAAGGATTAAGGTACCACTCGGTACAGAACATGCTATACCAGACCCCACTTTATAAGTAGGTTTACTTACTCGCAGGTGCCAGTGAAAAAGTGATGAGGGTTGATGGAAGGAACGGTCGGAGTAGAATGGCCGCCACTGCCGATGCTTGGTGGGTTGTAGCTACCGCTTCCATGGGATGGTGTTGGGGTAGCATGGTTACCTCCACTTCCATACGTTGGTGTTGTGCTGCCATGGCCTCCACTGCCATATGTTGGTGTTGTGCTGCCATGGCCTCCACTGCCATATGTCGGTGTGCCATGCCCACCTCCTGTGCTGTATGTTGGTGTTGGTGTTGATGTGCCGTGGCCACTGCCAGTGCCATATGTAGGTGTTGTGCCTGAACTTGTTAATTTTGTTATTATGCTTAGTATTTGTACAAAGAGTACCATACCAAATGCTACATATTGAATTCTTGCTGGCCATGTTTGGAATAGGTACCAGTTCCACAATATCTCGAGGACTTGAGGTTAGTCATACCATTACTGGTTTCCTTTTTTTTTTTCTTTTGAGGCTCCCAGGAGCTTTTCTTCAGCTTAGGCTGAGGTTCAAGGCTTTAATAATTCAAGTAAAATTTTTATAATGCCTTCATGGTACTGTATAGGTAAGGCCTTCTTGCCAGCAAGTACGAAGAAGTGATACTTTGTGTCTCTTTTATTTTACTTCCATATTAAGCTTCTCGTATGGAATGAATTCCAATTGTCATGTCTTGGTGGTACATACTGAGCTATATATTCATTGAGGAACTTGTGGTCCAATATAATAAACGTGCTTGCAGTATGACAAAACATGTAAAATGGTAAAAAGCCCTTTTTCACCTACTAATATTATATTACATGACATGTAAAAGGTAAAAAGTTAATTTTGAGAAAAGGAAGCAGTATCTAGCTAATTAAAGTTTAGAAGTTAGAAATTGAGGTACTAAGACACTAATGGATAAAAAATGCATCAACTTAAAATATAAAATTAGCTGCATGACAAACGAAAAGATAACATGTTGAATTTTAGGCCATCAACCTTGCTAGTGAACAAAGTCACTAAAGTATGTAATGGAGTGTCAGTTAACCTAACAACATACTACCAGAGCTAACTTCAGCATAGAAAACTGCAAAATGTTGGTTGCTAACAGCTCTAGAGAAGTTGCAAAGCAATAGAAGGTAAAAAAACTATTTGTTGCAAATATGCATTACATATTTGATGAAACCAGCACACATTATAAAAAATGTGTACACTGTTCCTTTTTATCTTTTTTTTTCGTTCCTCTGTTTTAGGGGTTTGGCGAGGTGGGGGGTTGAATACTTACTGGCAGGAGGGGGGCTCAAGAAGAAGAAATTCTTGTTCTCATTGAACTCCTCAAGACTTCTACAAAGCACTGGAGAAACCAATCCTACAAGAAGCAAACTCAGTAAAACACTGTTCCTGATACTCCCCATTCTCCCACTCTGCTCCGAGCTGAACTGTTTAGTAGAAAAGAGACTGAAGCTGGTGATGCTCTGCACACAAAGAAGGTATGCTATATATACCAAAAAGTTGGTACAATAAAACTTTATTTATGGACATTTACTTGACATGCAAAAGGCTGTAAACAGTTGGGTGTAAGTTGAACTAGGATTTCTCTAGAATCTTCTAAATAGAATATCTAGCAGATAACTTTATATTTTATTATGAGATGAGGGAAAAAATGCTCGATTATCTCTTAAGTCGAGCACTAGGTTTTGAACCAATAACCTCTAACACGGAGGGCAATGCCCCAGTCACCAGGCTAGATGTGATTTTTAGTTTATTTAATTGAAACCATCCATCGAGAAACTTAAATTGAACCACTGAATTATCAAAAGTGTATGCAAGTCGGATACTTAGATTACTTGTTGGGTTCATGTTTCCATTCTAGCTGCTCAATATAAGTTGAAGATAACACCAGGGAAATACAAAGAAGGCTTGAAGTTGAACTGGAGTTACTGGACCCTGTTTGGTGAACAATTATTGGTTGAATTTTTGCAGCTAGTAGGAGGTGGTGCCATGCTGGATTTACTGGCTAGATTCTGCACTATTACGCCTATGTGCCATTACTTCTTTTGATTTGATCAGCTTAGGTGGAATTAATTCAATTTGGCAGTTTTTAGGGTTGGCAGGAGCACTCCATCTTTCCATAGATCAAGAATATTTTTATGTTGGTATTTGATGCATGATCGATAACCCCACTTCATAGATGGCACTTTTACGGGCTTGGCTAATAAATATCAATTTTGCTATCTACCAACACATGTAATACAGTAATAGTGACAGCCTAGTTCTTAATTTTATATCTTGATGTATTGGATGAAGATGCCATAAATAGTTCAATAAACGATATTAATCTTTTAGTACAGATATATAACTTAAAAAAAATCAATAAAATGGCCTGAATATGCGTTTCTCAAACTTACATCTAAATATATGATCATAATCTTCATTTTTGAAGAAGTTATCATTTGTCAATATCATACGCGCGCGTCAAGTCAAGTACTCTTTTTTCTTTTGTGCCCCAACAGTACAGCAGAATAAGAAAAAAATTGTCTTTTATTAATGTCAAAACTTGAAATGAGGGCTTATGTGTCTTCGCTTTTAAAATTTTCAATAACAAAAATTAAAAATTCAAGGTTACTAAATAAAAATCATTTGATGTGATCCAATGTGATATCTGCACTTTTGTTTCTTTTATTCTAAATAAACTACTTGAGAGCTGTAGCATCACGTATCTCCGTCGTCTCTTTTTCGTTCTTTGTTGTATTTTAGGTTTGCATATTAACTAGAGTTTGGAATCTACGTTTCTTTTAATCTAGAGTTTGGAATTCACGCTGTGCCTAAACGTGTCGTATCTTAACCGTTCCGTTCCGATCCCTTCCAATTTTTGACACAACACGAAACGACACGATAAATATAATAAAATACTAATCGTGTCGTGTTGTTTCATGTCGTGCCAAGTCGTATTTGAAATGAAATAGCACGAATTTAGAACACTACTTGCAGGTCCCTTTTCTTTATCGACAAAGTTAATTATGAACAAAACTAGCAAGGTGTGTGAATCCTGGACTAAACTATATACTGCAGATGTTTATTTGCTCTATATAGAGAGAGCATCAATTTGTGCAGTGCGGCCAATCAAGGCATAGCATGTGGTGCTAACCCATCCTTGATATTCTCTTGAAGTTCTACTATGTCAATAAATGAGGATCAGTTAATTACAAGTACAACGAATGAAAACTTAACTAGTTGTATATTTAAACATGCATTTATTTCAGAATTGAGATCCAGCATATATAAAACAATGTTCTAGCTCCTACAGAGAGTACAGATTGCGGATGATAAAGAATGAAATTACTGACAAATCCAGAGAGATCTACCACTTTGCTTTTGCCTATACTTGGTCTTCTAGTTAAAAGTAAAGGCACACACAGAGAAATATATATTCCATTTCTCTGTTTTGGAAGAGTTGGACATTATTCATAACAGTGATAATTAAATATTGTAGACATAAACAAAAACGGTACTGTGTTTGTTTTGTTATTAGAGTTTTATATATTAACGGTATAATTAAACCCAACATAAATGATATACTTAATTAATTCAATAGTAGGGGTTTCCAGCCTGTGGGCATTTTTTTGCAACCGAAGAAAGAGGAGTTTCATATCGTTCGCCAGTGTATTACATCTTAGATACCAAAAACTTATATCTGAGAAACTTACATTTACCTGAATATATTTTTCGTGATATAATATTGATTCGTTAGTCAATATATAAATTAGTACTTAGCTAATTATGAAACAAAAGTAAATGCTAATTAATAACAACGTCTATTGGCTAGCTCACGAACCCATTTTTCTCTGAGACGAAACTGAAACGAGGGTCTCTTATACCACCAAATCTCAGAAAGCTTTGATCATTTCTCTCTTTGTAATTTTTTGGTCTCAAAGCGTGAGAAGTTTCTGAGATATATAAACGTACGATGAGAAATGTGCATGGTATGATTATACCAATAGTTGCAATCTGTGTTCTGGCTACATGCAAATGCAATGGTCTTCAAGAGTTCCATGTAGGCGGAGCAGAGGGGTGGGTGCCCCACCCTTCCCAGCCTTTCAACCAGTGGGCCCGGAGAAACAGATTTCAAATCAACGACAGGCTTGGTCTCTCTCTCTCTCTCTCTCTCTCTCTCATACAAAATCACTTACGATAAAATGTGTTCACAGCTAGCTCAAGGTAACTGCTCTCTTTTTTCATTTTTTTTCTCTCTTATGGAACAGTTTTTGAGTACAAGAAAGACGAGGACTCGGTGCTCGTTGTGAAGAAGCAACAATATGACACATGTGACACTTCCATTCCATATCTCAAACTATCTGGAGGCAAATCGATTTACGATCTTGGTCGATCAGGTCAATTTTTCTTCATAAGTGGAAACCACACACGATGTGAAGGAGGGGAGAAGGTGGTTGTCATGGTCATGGCTTACAGGGCCCTGCCGCCGCCGCCTCTTCCCGCATCTCGTCCTCCACCTTCGCATGGTCCCAGAGCTCCTTCGAGTAATAAAACGACACCATTGTTCCATCCATTGCCACATAACTCTTCTTCTTTATCATCTTCATCCAATGGTTTTCTTGGGTCTATGGTTTGCTTGGTACTGATAGTAGGCGTAATCTTTAGTGGATAATATATTTACTTATTTAGCCTTGAACTAATGGGCTAGGTTTGAATTTAACAACAATATTTTATTTACCTTTCATGCGATGTTTTTCTATTTTTTATTCTTACTTTTCATCTTATAACTGCATCATGTGATTCCAACGTCTGCAAAATATTTTATATATATATATTTGATCTTTTGTTACATGAAAACTTATTTGCTACCTACGTGTATGCTTAATTATATCTTATTTTAACTGGAGATGTAATATCAGTGTGCTCTTGCCTCTTGGTACATAGTTAATTGTATTCCAGATAGTGGTGTTACTCAGGAGCTACCGGAGCTACCCAAGCAAAGTGGGTATTCATACTAAAAAAAAATTCAAAATCAACTATGTATTCGATTTTTTAAAATATACTTATAATTTACAAATTTTGAGAAATATGCATTATTTTGAATCACTCTGAAAAAATCATAAATTTTGAACCACCTGAATCTAAATTTTGAACCACCTTTACAAAATCCTGAATCCACCCCTGGTGTTACTTAAAAGATTGTCGTCAAAAACAATTTTTCTATTTTTAAAGAGTTTGCAACTAAAATTAAATAATGTAATTAAATTAGAGAGTGACAATAAAAACATTAGAATCAGAAACAAATTTAAATTTCCAGCCCAATTTTTTTGAGACCACACATGAGGTAGGATAAAAGAAAGTAAAAACTCAACTAAGTATTTATGTATGATCGGGATTTCTTTAGTTATAGACGAACTATTCTTTCAGAGAAAGTGACACAAAATGAGCGAAGAGAAGTGATCAACTAGAAACTCTAGGCAGGAGAGGTCGCCTCCGGCCTCCCCCGCTCTCCACCTTCTCCTCCCCTTCCTCTCCTCTCTCCTCTTTTCTATCTCCTCTTCTCTTTATTTTTCTCTTCTCCTCCTTCTCTTCTGCCTTGGGCATCGATCTGACAAAGCAGAGATCTGAGCGCATAGATGAATTGATGGAGGCACACGGGTGATGGATAGGTTGCACGATCTAGTGCATTGAGGTGTTGTAGATCTGATAGAGGTGTTGTCGATCGAGTGAGGCGAACCTCAGAGGAGGCAATCATGACTCTACCAAATCGATCATCAAAGTTTCAAAGCACTGATGTGATGTGCAATCTGAGCGCAAAGATGAATTGATGGAGGCACATAGATGATGGAGAGGCTCCGTGATCTGGTGCGTTGAGGTGCTTTGGATCTTGTAAAGGTGTTGTCGATTGGGTGAGGCAATCCTCAGAGGAGGCGATCATCAGAGGGTTGTGACTCTACTAGATCGATCATCAGATTTCCGATATTGATCTTTTCAGATCATCAGATTTCAGTGTGCTTCTTCTGTTCAGCATATTCTTGATCTGACAAGGGAGATAATCTATGGTGTTGGTATAGTTAAGTAAGCTAGAACAGATAACTTGAGGCTTATCTGGAGTAGCTTAGACTTACAATATATGGATGTCAGGGAAATGTATCTTGTGTGCAAAGTAGATGATTTCTAGATGCTAGTTTTCTGATATAGAGGTTGGATAGAGGTGATTGATATTTCTCGTGTTTGCTGAGGAGGTTGAGTGCATTTGGCGATTTTTTCGTGGGTGTGTGGAAAAGCGGGTCGAGCTTCGATGAAAGCAATCCGGGGATTGTTCGACATAGATATAACTCGTGCGATCTTGGGACAAGTTCCGCTCGAGTTTGTGTGCGACGACTGACCGAGCAACGTCGACGGCGATTGACAAAGGCACAAAATGCTTTGCTGGCAAATAGAAGATATGTCGAGTCATCATGGTATTGTTGTGGAGATATGGGCAATTGGAAGCTGATCTTCTACCGCGCATCACCTACGGACGGCCCAGATTTGATTCAGGGGGTCTGATATTATAACGTTTAGCTTGCACGAATCTCGATGCAAATCAAAGGCTGGGATTTGTTGCGCAGCACGCACAGTGTCGGTGCTGCGCGTTAGAAGATCTCGTTTCTGGGCAATTGGCCAATGATAATAAGGAGATGTGGCCTTGATCAAGGGATATTAGTTAATCAGATCAGTGCTTGGGTGATTATAAAGATAAAGATGCCATGGATGTTAGATTCACTCTATGATACATAAAACTAATAATGTGTTGAGTTTTATTACTTGTTTTGTTAGGGACTGATCAGCAAAAGCTTAACAGGCTGATCCAACATTGTTTGTTTTATATGCTAATGATAGTTGAGTATGTAGTGAATTTTAGATATGGGTAGAGATATTTAGGATGCAATGGATTGATTGATCTTATATGCTTTGAATGTTCTATTTGTATACTTCGTTTTATTAGTAAAATGAAGTGGTTGGCGCTTCCCACTTATTTAAAAAAAGTATGATCGGGAATTTTGGGATCAGTACAAAAGTAAGATGAGTAAAACTATGGTGCTTGTTGGAATATTAAGGTTTTTCATGTTTGTAACTAAAATTTTTTCTTAAACACTTTTAAAATTCGATTTATCATGATCAATATTATCTTTATATCAAAATCTTGTAGGGAACAAAAGTTTTTATTTTTAGAATTTTTAATTATTTGTTTTATATTTTTGAATATTATTTCAAAATAATAATAAAAATAATCAATGTTTAATACATAAAATTAAGTCACTTTAAGAAATTCGAAACAAGTACATAATTTTTTTGTCTCCTACAAGATTTTGATATAAAGAAATTATTGAGAATAAAAGCGATTGAGAATATTTTTGAGTTAAGAGTACAGGAGGGGATCTCCGTGCTTCTATGAGCATCATAGCTTTATTCGTCATGATTTTGTAAAATAACGTTGCACATAAAACATTATAAATTTTGATGACTAAAAAGTAAATCAAATCCATTTCCGGTTCCTTTCTACCAACATTCGTACATTTTTTAAAATTACTTGCACCAACCTTTTATGCTAAATTCAACTTGTTGTGCAATTCAGTTAGATATTAGGCAAAAACCGAAATTCTAATTATATAATTGCAATTCCTAGTGTGAAGGCTCTAAGGTAGTAAATTTAAATATGCGGAAGTGGGAACTTACTTTTCATCTAGCCGAGATCCTCATTGATGGAAGAAGCATGCGACTTGCTGCAATTTCTTTGCTTTGCCCCTTAGTTGATTCGCTTACGAATCCTTCCAAAGAAACACTGGTGCTATTTCTTTTCCTTCAACTCACAAATAAATCGAATAAAGTCTAGGTAATTTGCTATTAATGGAGAGAGCAAGAGAGAGTACTATGTGCAGCACATGCACACCTAACACACCAGTATTCCTTGGAGATCCAGCACTTATATTCTAGTGAAAACTTATATGGGAGAGATCCCATAATTAATAACAAATATTCTAGAGAATATTTGATGTCACTATTATCTCCAAAATATTCCAAACCGTGTATACATGTATACACAAGATATGGTATGACTCTGGTGCCAATCCAGAAAAAAGTCAGTCAAAACATGCAAGTTTATGGCTGTCTCGTAGCTTCTTGTCCCGTTCATTGCAGCCCGCAACGAGTTCATTGTAGCCCGCAATGGTTCCAGATTTCTTTTCCAATTTTGCAGCTTCCATTGCGACCCACATTGACACCCCATTGCGGCCCGCAATGAAGTGCAAATTCCTGAGTTGATTTTTCTTCTTTCTTGCGGCCTGCAATGAGAGTGATTTTTGGTATGTTTGATTTGTTTCTTGTTTCTTGATCTAATCATACTTTAATCACTTTGGCACTTATTTTAATCATCAATATTAGTTGAATTAATTATAATTGGTCCATCAATAATTACAATTAAATCACTTTAATTCTATATGCATTCGTATACTAAACTTGACGAAATACATATTATGTCATTCCTTAATTAATCACAATTATATGACATATCATATATTGCACAATATAATATTAGTGACAACACTTGATATACTAATTATATTACAGATAGTCTGTAAATTCTATTTATTGAATTTGACGTGGCAATTCAAGCACAACTCACTACTAAGTGTCATTTTTCATTATTTATAGCCTGTTAGGTAGAATTGACCATTCTGATAATCACAAGAAAAAAGAACAAGAACGTACAAATACTAGACAAACGCGCTCGCGCTCCGCGCGAAAAAGTTAAATTTTAAACTTTCGTATTACAATAATAAAATTATAATAAGCCGTTTAATTAATATAAAAAACAAAACAGCAATGGCCGAAAAAAAACTGAAAAGCTATGAACAGTAGCGACCGATGAGACATGAGTATAATAAAAAATAAACACTGTTCATTCATGCGGTATGCGTCAATCGCCATGCGTCAATCGCCATGCGTCATGCGTCTCATGTCATGCATCATGCATCATGGGTCATGCGACATGCGTCATGCGTCATGCGACATGCATCATGCGTCATGCGTCATGCGTCATGCTCCATGCCCCAAGCGTCATGCGTCATGCGTCATGCGTCATGCGTAATGCCGCCATGCGTCATGCGTCATGCGACATGCGTCAAGCATCATGCGTGATGCGTGATGCGTCTTGCGTTTTTCGTCATGAGTCATGCGTCTTGTGTCATGCTTCATGCGTTATTCCTCTAACGTCTTGCGACTTGCAGCGTCATGCATCTCACGTCATGCGGCATGCGTCATGGATCATGGGTCATGAGTCATGCGTCATGCGTCATGCGTCATGCGCCTGCATTATGCGCCTGCGTCATGCGTCATTCTCCATGCGTTTCGCACCATGCATCATGCCTCATGCGTCATGCCTCATGCGTCATGCGTCATGCGTCATGCGTCATGCGTCATGCGCCATGCGCCATGCGCCATGCGCCATGCGTCATGCGTCATGCGACATGCAGCGTCATGCGTCATGCAACATGCGTCTTGCACCATGCACCATGCGCCATGTGCCATGGGTCATGCGTTATGCGTCATGCGTCTTGCGTCATGCGTCGTGCGTCGTGCGTCATTCCTCTAATGTCGTGCGAGTTGCGTGATGCGACATGCGTCATGCGTCATGCGTCATGCGTCATGCGTCTTGCGTCTTGCGTCATCCAGCTTGCGTCATGTTTCATGCGTCTCACGTCATGCGTCATGCGTCGTGCGTCTCACGTCATGCATCTTGCGTCATGCGTCATGCATTATTCCTAACGTCACGCGACTTGCAGCGGCACCATGTTGCGCCATGAGTGTATTAGATTACAATAATAAAATTATAATAAATCGTTTAAATAAATAAAAAAAACAACGGAAAAATCTGGAAATGCTACAGTGATACTGTAGCGGTGAACAGTAACAGAAAAGAAGCGGCAAAAATCTTGAAATGAATAGTAATTTTACTATGGAAATGAACAGTGGCGCATTGTTACGGCATGAGTATATTAGATTAGATTAGATATCATTCATTTTTGACCCCCGGATGTTAAATTAGAACTAATAAATTATTAGTAAAACCAAAACCAAACATTTTTCTTGGCATAAAACGTAACAAGATTAAGGGATTGCCCAACAGTCACACTATAAGAAATGTGATGGAAATCAGGAAAAACTAAATATGCCCACGATCTAAATTAGAAGATCGAACGGCCTACGAATGATGTAGAGCAGGTGTCGCGCTGCACAGATAGGGGTGCAACCGGATCGGATATTTATCCGATTATCCGAATTCAGATTCAGATTTTAACGGATATCGGATATTCAGATTCGGATATTTTTGGATACGGATTCTGATACGAATACGGATACAGATACAGTTTCGAATTTTAAACCAGATACAGATACATATTCGAATAATTATTTGAATCTGGAACTTTCAGGTTTTAGTATATCCTCCAAATATATCGATTCAAGTTCATTATATTTATGTTTCTTTTTTTATAGCAATAAATTAATTATTTAATTGTTTCATTTATTTATAATATTAGAAAAATAAATTTTAAAGACACTGCTCATTTTGCAACATTTTAATTATCTCATTAAATTTATTTTATAATATAATTTAAAATTATTTATTATTGAAAAATTATATATTAAAGATTTTTTTCATAATGTACTCATTTCATTTAAATATTCGAATTATATCCGTATTTGCATCTGTATCCGTTTATTATCTGATTCATATCCGTATTCATTTATCATTTGATCCGTAACCGTATCCGAAATTATTCGAATTTATATCCGTATTCGAAAAATAATAGCAGATATCCGTATCCGATCCGTTTGCACCCAGCACAGATCATATTCCAAGATTAACAAGCCTGTATACACCTAAAAAAATAAAAAAATCTATTAGACTTGATATATAACCGGGCTTTCTGGGCCTAAACTAGACGATGTTGTAGCATCAATACCAAAGTTGATGGAACATAAAATTATAAACGGTTGGTTCATAAAAAGCATTATTAAAAATCCAAAACCGCCTTTTCTTGTACCAATATTGCACATTGTTTCAACTTAAAACAAACTTTTTATGCAAATTTCCAAACGATTTACTGCTGGGTGCCATTTTCAAGTTTATAGCCAGCTGTTAGGTACAAATGATAATCCGATGATCAAAGGCAAATAAAAAACACAACCATATCACCCATTTTTGTCATGTACAAACCAAATCCGCACCTAGTTTTTATACCGCACTCTCTAAAGTCTGAACCATATATATCCTTGATGCTAAATTCCAAACCATTAGGAAGAAATACGACATCAAACATTTGTCTAGCTAGAACATAAAAAATTGAGTAACAAGTTTAAGAACCATGTATTACAAAAATTAATTGTCTTTATACAACCAACCACCATACAAACATCCAAAAGCAAATGAAGACGCACGTACTTTTCTCTATGTATAAATACCCCTCCATCCTCCATCCTCCTTCCCAGTCCTCAGTACCCTTCATCCAAACATCAAGTGTAGAGCAATATTAACCAAATACATATGGCACCGTCCATCCCTTTCCTTTTGTCCCTCTGCATGTTGGTCTTGTGCCATGGGGCCATTGCTCAATTCGGTTTTGGTGGCCAGACTGCGTGGCATAGCTCTCGTACTTTTGGTGACATGAGAGGATGTCGGTTTGATCGTCTCGATGCACTCAATCCCTCTCAGCGTGTGAAATCTGAGGCTGGCATGACTGAATACTATGAAGAGAGTAATGATATGTTACGTTGTGCGGGTGTATCAGTCAAACGATATACGTACTATGGAGCCTAGAGGCCTTCTCTTGCCGGCGTATCATAATGCACCCTCACTTATGTACATAACACAAGGTTGCTCATCTCTGGCTCTTCCTTTTTCATTTTTCATAAATAATTTACAAATTCTATAGTATCAATAACTACAAAAAAATCCATGTTGCAGGAAGAGGTCTTATAGGAATGGTGTTCCCGGGTTGCCCAGAAACTTACCAATCTTTCCAGCAACAAGCTGAGTCATTTGAACAAGGTACCATGAGCGAGAGCCAACAGAGACTTCGTGATGAGCACCAAAAGGTCCGACGCTTCCAGCAGGGAGATATCATAGCTCTACCACCTGGTATCACACATTGGTGCTACAATGATGGTGATGTTTCTGTGGTTGCCATACAAGTGTTCGACACAAGTAACACTGCCAACCAGCTTCAACCTACTCGTAGAGTAAGTCCTGTCAACCTGTTCAAAATAATTAATGCATGATTATGACCTTTCTATACATTGTGTACCTTGATGATGCATTATAAATAACTACATATGTATCATGATTTATTAGGACTTCTTCTTAGCCGGAAAGCACCAAACTGTACGAAATGAGTCCTATGTCATATAAAACGAGCCAACTACCAAGCAACAACATGCTTAGTGGATTTGACACTCAACTGCTAGCCGAGGCTCTTGGAGTGAATCAAGAGTTAGTACGAAGACTCCAAAGCCCGAACGATCCGAGAGGTGAGATAGTCTTTGTGAAACCGGGACTTCAAATGCTGAGGCCCTTTAGAAGTGAAGAGATGCAACAGCAAGAGTTTGAGGAGAGCATGCAAAGAGAACGCCAATTTGACGAGCCTTGGCAAACACAGAGAAACATGACTAACGGCATGGATGAAACATTCTGCTCAATGAAGATAAGAACCAATATCGATATGCCTTCCCGTGCTGACTATTTCAATCAAAGAGGCAGTAGAGTTGCACTGCTCAACAGTCAGATGCTTCCAATTTTGAACATTGTTCAGATGAGTGCCACAAGAGTTGTTCTCCAAAGGGTAAGGAACAATATTTAAATCTATAATGCTGAATACGTACTAGCTGTTCTTACTGATTCATCTCATTAATCAACATCTTTTCTGAATCTTTTTTTTTACAGAATTCCATGATCACACCCTATTGGCATATGAATTGTCATAGTTTGATGTATGTAACTGGTGGTCAAGGACGGGTGCAAGTTGTCAACCACCGTGGTCAGACCGTCTTTGATGGCATGATGCGTCCGGGACAGATAATTCTCATCCCTCAGAACTATGCTGTTCTAAAGAGGGCTGAGCGCGAGATGTTCCAGTGGGTATCATTCAATACAAACCAGAATGCCATGATAAATCAGATGGTAGGAAAGAACTCTCTATTCCGAGCTATGCCTTTGCAAGTACTGATGAACTCATACCGCATCTCAATGGAGCAAGCTAGAAGGCTCAAGTTTAACAGACAACATGAGATGACTATTATTACTCCAATGTACAGGATGAGATCGAGTGATCGGTGATCAGTTAGGAGAGTTAGCGGAATTAATAATTATCCCGCTAATAGACTATGTTTAGCGGTGATTCAAACATCAATCAATTAATTAATAAATGCATGTGTTAATGCAAACCCTTTTATTAGTGAAACAAAGTTTTCAATTCTCTGACATTACACATTCCTACGTCTGTCTAAATATAGGCGGCAATGCCAACAACTCCAGCAAGAATTAACGGCTACCCCTCCACCTCAACTGACCACCCGATATAACTCGTCCTCTTCCCCTTCATTTTCTTTCCATATTAACCCACGTCCATCTCTTTACCGCTGTCTCTCTCATTGTCTCATTCTCCTCGATTCCAAACCTTTAGGGACCGTATCGCCCCTTCAAGCACTCATGGCCCTCCACATTGTCACCACCATCCTTCTCTCCCTCCTCCTGCTATCCACTTCTGTTTGGACCACGACCTCATCCCCAATGGAAAGCTCATGGGCCCTCAGTTTCGCTGAACTGGACTCGGATAATATCCTAGAGGGTTCCACTATGCTAAGCTGCAATGGTAAAGTCGGGGGCTGTGATGGAGACGCATATGATGATGTGGGCACAGATCTTGATGCGGCAGTGCGTCGTGGACTTGCATTCAGAAAACGGTACATCAGCTATCAAGCGCTCAGCAAGAACCGTGTCCCATGCAACAGGAGGGGCCAGTCATACTACAACTGCCAGAGGGGCCGCCAAGCAAATCCATACAGGCGCGGGTGCAGTTTCATCACAAAGTGTGCAAGGATCATGAACTGATCAAGCAACTCGATCATAGAAAAGCCATGTACACTAGAAATGAAGGTGACAACAGAAGGGAAGGAGTTTGTGCATGGATGCATGTTTAATTTACCTGGTTTGCGTAAAATTAAGGTTAATATTAATAAAACATTGTTCTGTATTTGCAAAGAGGTCCCTGATGAGTGGTGATTGTTTCATAATGTTGTTGCTATTTTTGGGGAATTGCTGTTTTATAATTTCTTTCTTTTTGTAATAAAAAATGTTCCTGTGTGATGCATTGTTGACTGTTGGTTATATGAGTCTGATTATGGTAATTTTGAAGTTCTTTACTTTCAAACAAAAAATATAATTGTTGAAGGAGTTCTTTATTTTTCTTATTTCATGAGGAATTGGAGATTAGATGTAATTTTCCATATTTTGTATATATGTTCATTATATGCTTGTATAGTTATATATGTGTATAGTTATATTGTATATTGTATATGTAAGTATATGTTATTGTGCTTAACTACTTACAACATCATTATCAACATGTAAGTAGACAGTTATCATACTCAACTACTTACAGCATCATTATCATGAATACTGTTGGATTAAATTCATCTTTTGTTTGACAATTTGCAAAAATAAATAAATACTAACCTTACACAATTGAGTTTTGTTGAGATGTAGGTTAACACATGTACACAATGGAGATGCAAATGCTAAAATATGCATATACAAGTCAAGATATACTCAAAGACATCAACAATAAGCATATTGGGCATTTTCAGAGCCATGTGTTACCATAACACATGCTCAACCCGTCACAACGGGTTCAAGAGGAGAAGAGCTTGAGCAGGAAAGATTTTCCAGAGCCATGCATTGTTGTAACGCATCAGAGACTCATCACAACGGGTTCTCAACCTGCCATAACGGATCCCCAACCCGTCACAACGAGTTACTGCTCAAGATGGCCCAGAAGTCAGTGGAAGAAGCACAAAAGGATATTTTTGAAAAGGTGCCAACCCGTTATAACGGATTTTGTAATGTGTTACACAATTCTGTAACGCATGAGGTCAAAATTAAGACTTCAAGACTTCAAGAGGTGCTCATCATATACATACCTTGAAAATACGAACCTGGAAGAGATATGAAACCCCCAAACTTTCAAGCATTCAATTGAGCACCATAAGAGCATTAGAGCCTTCTCCTACAACTGCCTAACTTGAGAGACTTAGGATAGCTACAATCATCTAATTATCAATCCGAAAACACCTATTCTTGCTAGTTTCTAGCCTTTGATGCACAACATTGTGTTGTCAAGTAATACATTCATGTCCTTGATTGTGTAGTCAATCAGACATTTTGCTTTGTAGAGTGTTGTAGCCCTTTTCTTAGGTTTAGGAACCTAAGACTGGTTTGATTATTGAGAAGAAACCAAAGATAAGTTCCGTAATTATAAAGAACACTTATTGCTTAGTGGAATCGGTCCCAGAAGGAAGTTTTGATTGGCTCAATTGCTCTTAGTACTTGCTTGCTGAAATTTTAGCTAGGTGATTAAGGTCTAAAAGTTTGAATTGTAATTGTTGTAAACGCTTCCGCACTAACACTTGACCTTAGTGCCCCCAATCCATTCTAACAATTGGTATCAGAGCACACGGGTTAATACCTATCAAATTTGACCAACATGAGTCTTAACATGAGTATAGTTGGACCCCCTAAACTCTCGTGAAACGAAAATTTTGAGTATTGAAAAAAGACAATTCAAGAATATCTAAGTGGAAATGATATTTTTATACACTTGATAAAGAAATCTTCAATGCCACCAAGGATTCACCCTCTAGGATCTTAGACAATAGTTATGCTTCTCATCTCATATTGAATTTTGTGGATGAGTCCACAGGTGAAATTCTTGTTGACTCTAATCTTGCATATGAAATGTGGCATATCCTTGATAATACATTTACAGAGGATACTAGTTCTAACAAGTGTGATTTATGTGTAGTGGACCACAAGGTTGAAGCTTCAACTATATTAGAGAAAGAAGACGACATTTTGGTGCAAGAGAAAATCTTAGAAAGCAAAACCAAAGAAGGATTGAACGATTAAGTGACTCAAGTCTTCACCAAAGTTAATGAAGAATACCTTGAAAAAAGAGGAATCATAACTACGTCTTCATCCTACACACAACATTGTGAGGTATATATATCTGATAGGGCCTCAATACATTCGGCCCGAAATTGGGCCCAAGTCTGGCTCTATTAGGCAAGTGACCCGGCCGACGAACGACCCGCCTGAGATCCCTAAAGCGCTTGCTTAGAGGCTAATTGCAATTTTCTTAGGACTAGCCACTGTCTCTTTCTCTCTATCTCTCATGTTCTTGTAATATGTCCTCGGGAATTAATATACTAGTCTTTTTGTTCATCTTGTCTTCTACCCTCTCTCCTTCGCTACATTTAAACTTCTCGTCCCTAAAACACTTGGACATGATCATTGGTGCTTTCGTTGAGAGGCTAAAATTCTCCTTGAACTCATTTCTCTCCCACCCATCCGACCTCTCCGAGATGACCAAGTTATAGTCAGCCTCGGAATGCCCCGTCGCACCCCGTCGCCTACCGTAGCAGCATCATCTTCGAGTCCCAGAGCTGAGTTACCCCCGGCCCCCTCGGTTTCGGTGGCAACTCTTCCCCTACCTACAGCTGTCCCTGTCACCTCGGCTCGTACCCTAGAACCCTTGGATCGCGCTAAGACCACGCGATAAAGCGTTTCGACTACCGATTCCGTGATCGCCACGGCCACCACTCAACACATTCACAACCCGCCCCCGCCTCTACTCATAATATCGAGTCTCCCACACCAATCACATTCACTCCAACAACCCCTCCTCTCAGAATACCTACATACGACCCCGATGTATCCCCCTTCCCTGCCACACCTACCCATTTCCCAGCATCCCAACACCTTCCCATCCCAATCATCCCAGCTCAACTACCTGCCCTATACCTCTGCGCCCATCTATCACATCCTCGGGTTGCCACCTACGGTGTTACCAACACAACAACCCGGAGGACAACCGTCGTTCGAAGAGCAGGTATGGCGCAAACTGTGCACGCTGGAGCAACAGTTTCACCGAAATCCGACCCAGAATGATTTCCTCTCGAAAGGGCCTTTGGACCCCGCCTTATATGCCACAACTATCCCGCCTTCAACGGACATTCCCAGCCTAGGCACCTTTGGATCATCACGATCTGCTTTTATCGATCTGAAGGCATTCTTAATTGGTTTCTAAGAGCATCTCCGGCTGATAGGATTCGAGGATTCGGTCATGTGTCGCCTGTTCCCTACTTGCCTGGAGGGACCCGCGTGGAACTAGTATTCCTCTCTGCCCGCTCATTCAATCGCCACATTCGATCAGCTGGCCTGAGCCTTCTTGGCTCGTTTCGGTGGAATTAAGAAGCCTGAAAAATCCTGCGATAGTCTGCTCGGCATCCAACAAGGACCCGATGAATCGACGAGATAGTACATCGACCGTTTCCTCGAGGCGACCCACATGGTAAAGGACTTCGATGATAAAATTGTCATTCTAGCAATAAGACGAGGGCTCTGGAAGGGGAGTTTGAGGTTCGAGGCACACAAATCTCACTTTGACGCGTTGTAGGATTTCGTGAGCTTCGCCGGGTCGTACATCCAGGGGGAAGAAGATGTGGAGTCCAGTGAAGGAGAAAAGGAGCATGCGGATAGGAATCCCCGATCCCCAGCGAGGACGGGTGGTAAGACATCCAACAACCAAGGATGGCAAATCCAGAGAGAAGAACGGAGGCCTCCGAGGGCCTCCAATTCTAAGTCGGGCGATCCCAAAACAGGAGAAAGGAGGTATCATGTATTCAATACATATCACACATTGAATAGACGCCGAGATGAGGTGTTCCGTCAGATAAAGAACGAGGGTGACATTCGATTCCCACCACCCCTGGAGGTATTCGAAATTAAAGATGAGAGGAGCTATTGCGAGTTCCACAACAGCGTGAGAAATCACACTCGAGACTGTCTGGCCCTGAAAGACGAGTTGGAAATATTGGCCCGAGACAGGGACATGTGGCACTTTTTTTCGTGAATAACAGGGTGGAGTGACGGTCAAGCACTGGCCCACGGGCCCCCTACAACACCGCGCGACAGCCTTACCGAGCACAAGGTCGCAACCATAACCAAGCCATCCCCAGGGAAGATGCCAACGAAGGCGGAAACAGGGATACCAATATGATCCGGGGGCTACCCCAATCATCCACATGATCTCTGGAGGGCAGGCATTCGGTGGAGACAATGGGTGAAAAAGGAGACGCTATGTCACAAGCTTACATCGTGCAAGGGTATTTCAGGTAGAAAAATAGTTCGAAGGATTCAACGCTCCCATCACCTTCCAAGACAGTGATTACGGAGATGTCCGCTTCCCTCATGACGATGCCATCGTACTCTCCCTCAAGATGGAACCCGAGAAAGAGGGATCCCCCCACAGAGTATCACTTATTCTAGTTGACACCGACAGCTTAGCTGACATTCCCGAGATGCCTTTAACAAGTTGGGGCTCTCGGAGAATTCATTGTCCCCAATCCGAACTCCCTTAATCGGCTTCACGGGGAATACTCTACACTCTTTCGGAATGGTCACGTTGAACGTTCACTTCGGCATGGAACCTTGTCAAAGCCAATTGCCCGTGCGGTTCCTAGTGGTGGACGCGATCTCGAGGTACAACGCAATACTAGGACGCAGCACCCTCAATAGGCTTGGTGCTGTCATCTCGACTTCGCACTTAATGGTCAAATTCTCGACTAAATCGGGTATCAGATGCGAAAAAGGAGACCAGAAGGCTTCCCGAACATTCTACGCTGTCACCCTGCAAGGCGCCAAGCGCGTAGCCCAAGTTGACGAGGTCACTACCAATGCAGGATCCTCGAAAATCCTGAGACAAGCGGCGAAACCCATCGAAGAATGAATAAAGTTGCAAGACTTCTTGACTCAAAATGCCGACATATTCGCATGGTCTACTGAGGACATGCCAGGGATTTCAAGGCATGTCGCCGAGCATCACCTTTTTGTCCAACAGGGTTTCCGATCGGTGCAGCAAACGAAAAGAAGGCTGGGGGTGGAAAGACAGAAAGTGGTAAAACTAGAAGTGGAGCGATTGTTGAGTGCCAAGTTTATCCAGAGAGGTACAATGCCCTGAATGGACCGCAAACACAGTTTTGGTCAAGAAGTCTAGCGGAGAATGGAGAATGTGTATCGATTACACCGACTTGAACAAGGCATGTCTGAAAGATCCTTTTCCGCTACCAAGTATCGACACACTGGTCGATGCAACCGCGGGATTTCGCTACTTAAGCTTCATGGAAGCCTTTTCAGGATACAACCAAATCAGAATGCATCCGCCTGACGAAGTGAAGACAGCACTTGTCACTGACCAAGGGTTGTATTGTTACCAAGTCATGCCCTTTGGGCTCAAAACGCCGAGGCCACCTATCAGAGGATGGTGAACATGGTCTTCACAAAGCAAATCGGTCGAAACATGGAGGCGTACGTTGATGACATGGTCGTCAAAAGTGTGTCGACCACGTCACATCTCAAGGATCTGCAAGAAACCTTTGGGATGATGAGAGAAGTCGGGATGAGGTTGAACCCGAAGAAGAGCTTCTTCGGATTATCCGGAGGAAAATTTCTGGGATTCATTGTCTCGAAAAGAGGTATCGAGATCCACCCATCAAAATGCCGAGTCATCTTGGACATGCGGTCCCCGCAAAACGTTAAAGAAGTACAAGTGTTGACAGGCCGGATAGCGGCGTTAAGCAGGTTCATCTCCCGGTCCGGAGAGGTGTGCCTACCTTTCTTCCAAACCTTGAAGAAAGCTCGAAAATTTGAATGGGACACGAAATGCGAAGAAGCACTACAGAAACTCAAGGATTACCACACTCAACCT
Organism: Eleocharis quinqueflora; assembly: GCA_964058865.1. Taxonomy (NCBI): domain Eukaryota; kingdom Viridiplantae; phylum Streptophyta; class Magnoliopsida; order Poales; family Cyperaceae; genus Eleocharis; species Eleocharis quinqueflora. The sequence goes on from CAXKVX010001115.1 coordinate 95,802, forward strand.
CCAATCATAAGCCGACCGATATCGGGGGAAACCCTGCTGATTTACCTTTCAGCAAGTGAAAGAACCATTAGCTCGGTATTGGTAAGGGAGGAGTGGGGCCATCAACACCCCGTATACTACGTATCACGCATTCTCCGGGATGCCGAAACCCGATACCCTTCCTTGGAAAAGCTAGCATACGCGTTGGTGATTTCAGCCAGGAAGTTGCGTCCTTATTTCCAAGCACACCCAATCCGAGTAATAACCAAGGAACCCCTGAAGAGAGCATTAGGGAATTTTGAGGTGTCAGGAAGACTACTCAAATGGGTCGTGAACTCTCAGAGTTTGACATATCCTTCGTGCCGAGAACTACTCTAAAATCTCAAGTATTAGCAGACTTTATCCTCGAAATGTCTGTCTCGGAACAAGAGCCTCATTCAACCGAAGGACAATGGATAGTGTATGTGGATGGAGCGTCCTCCTTGAAAGGATTCGACATTGGAGTCACCATGGTAGGACCAGTCGGCGAGGTCCTCAACTACGCGTTACAACTCATGTTCGTGGTTGCTAACAACATAGCCAAATACGAAGCATTAATCGCGGGACTCCGCCTGGCAAAGGGAGTAGGGGCTACTAAAGTGCTAATATACAATTATTCTCATCTTGCTGTAAACCAAATCTCGGGAGATTACGAAGTAAGGGATCCCAAACTGGTAAGGTACGTAGAAGAGCTTCAGAGGATGAGGATGATGTTCAAAACACACCGAGATACTTCATGTGCCGAGGGGAAAGAACAGAAAGGCAGATGCCTTGTCGAAATTGGCTGCCGAGGGAGATCTAGACAAGGATAAACCAGTGATCACTTTGGAGATGCAGCAGCCGAGTGTAAAGGTGGAATACATAGAACAATTTTTCTTAAGTGAAGGAGAAGAATGGTATACACCAATGTGGAACTATCTTAACCGAGGGATTCTGCTCCAAGATCCGAAGGAGTTTGCCAGGATTCGTCGACTCTCAACCCAGTTCGCCATAAGAGAAGGCGTCCTCTACATGAAGGGCTACGTAACCCCTTGGCTAAAATGCCTCGGAAGAGAGCAAGCAGGAGCAGTGCTAAGGGAAATTCATGAAGGAATGTGTGGAAGCCACCAGGGCGCTAGAACAATTGCATTTCGGGCCCTAAGGGTGGGCTTCTATTGGCCAACGGTGAATGAAGACGCGGGACTTCTCGTCAGAAAATGCGACAAATGCCAATATCATGCCAAAATCCCCAGACTGCCTGCTCAACCAATGACGAGCATCTTCAGCCCATGGCCTTTTGACGTGTGGGGGATTGATATGTTGGGTCCCATTACTAAAGGCAAAGGACAAGTCAAGTTCATCGTAGTGACTATTGATTACTTCACGAAATAAGTAGAAGCAAAACTGCTGGCAAGGACTATCGCGGCGAAAATTGTGGAGTTTGTGAAAAGTCATATCTTCTGCAGATTCGGACTACCTTCGGCAATCATTTCAAATAACGGGTTGCAATTTTACGCGCGGGAATTCAGTGATTGGTGTGCGTCCTTGAATGTCTTGAATAACTATGCCTCGGTGGCTCACCCACAGAGCAATGGCCAGGTCGAAGTCACAAACTGAACAATCTTAGATGGACTCCGCAAGAAAATCGAGCGATGTAAAGGGAAATGGCCCGAATTACTAGATGAGGTATTATGGGCCTACCGAGCTACACCTCGAGTCGGTATCGGAAAATCACCCTACGAGCTGACGTTCGGTATGGATGCAGTAACTCCAGTCGAACTGATGGGCCAATCACCCCGAGTGACACACTACGAGAAATAAGTCAACGAGGTTAACAAACAATTGGCACTAGAAGGAATAGAAGAGTTAAGAGCAGACGCACGGTTGAGGACTGTTGAGTATAAAATGAGAGTTAGGTGCGCTTTCGACAGGAAAGTAGCCTCGAGACAATTCCAACCTGGTGACCTAAATCTGAGCAAGGTGGAAGCAACCGGGAAGAAGATGGACAAATTGGACCCTACCTGGGAGGGACCCTTCAAAGTCTCCCGAACCTACCATAACGGAGCCTATCAGCTGTTGGAAATAGACGGGACTCCCATTCCCCGAACCTGGAATGTCGAGCATCTGAAGAAGTTCTACCACTAGATACCGGCCAAACTGCACGCTACTTCCCGAAAGGAGGAATCCTTCACTACTTTATTTATTTTTGTTTGAAAGAACTTGTTTTTATTTTAATCATGTATTTTCTGTTTTTCTTGCATCTTCTCGGTTGTAAGCATGACAACATCAAATATCTGAATAATGTTCAAGGCCTACTGTTCTGGCCCTTCGTTTTGCGTTATATACAGCTTCAAGTGTTATTTATAATGAAATTCTTCTCTTCTCTACTTAGCTACTCGACCTTCTCGGCCTTCTCTTCTCTACTTAGCTACTCGACCTTCTCGGTCTTCTCTTCTCTACTTAGCTACTCGACCTTCTCGATCTTCTCTTCTCTACTTAGCTATTCGATCTCCTCGGCCTTCTCTTCTCTACTTAGCTACTCGACCTTCTCGATCTTCTCTTCTCTACTGAGCTACTCGATCTCCTTGGCCTTCTCTTCTATACTTAGCTACTCGACCTTCTCAGCCTTCTCTTTTCTATATAGCTACCCAACCCTCTCGGCCTTCTCTTCTCTACTTAGCTAACTGACCCTCTCGGCCTTCTCTCCTCCACTAAGCTACTCGACCCTCTCGGCCTTCTCTTCCCTACTTAGCTACCCGACCTTCTCAGCCTTCCCTTCTCTACTCAGCTGCTCGACCTCCAACTCTTTACTTAGCTACTTAAGCTCCTTGGCAACAATCACAAACAAGTACAAACCGAAACAGAAAGAAAAATAAATAGCATGTATTGAAAAACACAAAGAAGTAGATCCAAAAACCATCTCATTAATAGTCAATAAATATTACAATTACTACAACTACTTGCAAAATCCAGAAATCCTCCTACCATTGTCCAAGAAATACTGAACTTTAATCCTGTAAAAAAAAAAAAACAGAAACCCTCTCTACTCAACACCACCACCAGCACCTCCCTCTCCGTCAGAACCGTTTCCCCCGGCCTCGTTGTCTTCTTCATCCGAGGAGACATCGGCGCCAAGCATCTCCTCTTCTGAAGGCCACTCCCCATGCCACGGGAAATAAACTTTCCTCTTAGCTGAATCAGGAAAGATGTCCGGAATCTCCAATGCCGCTCTCTCGGGAGAAACCAGAGCGTCGGCTTCCTCATCCCAAGAATAAGCTTGAAGGTCGGGAGCCTCGTTGGGAGCTTAAACAAATCCGAGCTCTTCGAGCCGAAAGGGATAGAACCTTCTCAATGAGAGAAGGGCAGCATATGCTCCGTTGACTAGCTGGGAGGCAGCGAAGGAAAAAGCAGCGGTGTAGAAGGCGTTCGATCCGAGGAACATTTTGATGACTTCGGAAGCCACCTACCGTTGGACCTCCAGTTTGGTTGCCCGCTTCGTGTAGAGGTCGCGCATAGTATTAAGGCAGAAGCGATAGCGCCAAGGCTCCTAGGATTTAGTTCTGAGCTCCTCGGTCAATTGCTCGTTCTTTTTTAGGAGCTCGCTCCTCTCGGTTTTCAGAGAGTCAACCCGACCCTCCGTGAGAATGTACAAATTTCGAGATTCTTCCAGCTCGGCAGTAAGAGAAGCGTGCCCCTTGTCAAGGGTATCCTGGAGATCGGCCTTCTCCTTCATCAAAAGCTCATTCTCTTCCATGAGCTTGGCCTTCTCCGCCTCGAGCTCGGCCTTCTCCGCCTCAATGACCGCCTTCTGCTTGGCCACGACCTTGGCCACGCTAGGAGGAAGTTCGCCGTGCTCCAAGTAGTTGGCTTCCGACAGCCAAGATTGAATCTCAGCCAAGGCAGTACCCAGGAGGAAGCAGTCCTTTGCGGCATATGCCCCGAGAGACTCCAAGGTCATGCTAGCATATTCCCGACGTAAATAGCCCGGGGTGCACTTCGAGAGGAGGTTTACGGCGAATGAGAGTAGCTCTCGTGGAGGATCACCGAGGTCACCCACACTGGAGTCGGACATCAACTCCTTGAAGTGGGGAAGACGGAGCTCCACCCTGTCCCCGGCTTCCTCGGCAACCTTGTCCTTGCCCTTCTTCTTCTGGGATGGATTTCCTTGCCCAAGGCCAGGAAACATCCTGGCCTACTTGTTTGGGGGATTCAAAGGAACTATTCTTCGAGCGGTTATGGGCTCGACAGGGATGGGCGGAGAGCTAGAGGGTGCTGCGGAAGAGATAGGTTCTAAGGGAACCTCGACAAGTCGCTTATGGGGGAGCGCTTCAGCCGGACCTTTGCCCTTGGGCCGAGACGACTTCAGGGAAGGAGGAGCTGCATCCTGGAGACGCGAAGACTAAGGAGAGATGGGAGGGAGTTCTTCCCGAGGGGGAGGGGCGGTTGAAGCCCACACCGGTAGAGTACTTTGCTTCGACTGTCGGGTGTTCTTCAGAGGACGGGACGAAGATGCTCCTACCGTCCCCTTTCGTCTACCAGCCCTGGCCAACTCCTTCAGGGTTTCATCTACCCCTCGGAAAGTGATGGGAATTTCCTTCTTCGACATAACCGTTGCGAGAATAAAAACAGAAGATCAGGAAAACAAACTTACAATGAACTTCAATTACGTAAGGCTACAGGCAAAAGACACCGACATACCATACTAGGGAAGATGGGTTGGTGACAAATCACTAAAGACTGAATATTATCTAAGTTAAGGAAAAATACTATTATGGAACTCAATGATCCGGAGGCGGGCTGCAGTCTCCTCGGGAGTCAGCACCTGTCGGCCCGGAAGGAAAAGGTGGGTATTCCACGAACTATGGACCAAACCGGCCCAGCCCTGGTCGTCCTCGATAACCGGGAGATAGAAGAACCCCTCATTCCACCTATTCACCTTGCTGACATTCCCGAAAGTATGCCTCCAGTCTAGATCCCTCTTTCGATCACTCGTGCGCCTGCTGACAATGCTCCAAGACTGGTGGGTGCTGAACTTGTACCACTCAAGGAAAAGGTTCAGGGTCGGTCCAAAATGGGGGCCAAGGGTGGAGAAGAATTCCCGGTGCTGGTGAGTGAAGAGGGCTTCAAAGGAGCAGATGTGGCACCAAGCCACGACGCTGAATTGGCTCAGGGCCACGTCGAGGGTGCGCAGGATCTCCAAGACGAAGTCGGAGAATGAGAGGGTTAGACCACACTGGGCCGAGAGGTGGTAGAAACCGTAGCCTTTCTCGGAGAAGTTCACCCAATCCTCCAGGGTAGCAGAAACCAGTCTGTCTCCCACGCCGAGGAACCCGCCTTGTTTCCTCCTCTTCCCGTCATCGGTGAGCTTGGGGTCATTGGTGATTGCCTCCACCCACTCCAGAGGTATCCTCACCTCCTCGGATTCTCGTTCCTTGATCGACACCCGCGCCTCTTCCCTTTGAGAAAATAAACTCATCAGACCATTACCTCCACATGACTGGGGACCTCATCCCCCAGATACGGAATAACCAAGAGATAAAAGGGAAGGCATCATCCACCCGGATACCTCCGAACTTACATCTAAATTCTCGAAGAAGCTGGCATCAGGCAGGCCAGAGCTGGAAGTCAACCGGGCGACTCCAACATCCTCGGTCCCAACCTTATCTTTTCCTGTCACCCCCATAACCTCCTCACCTTGAACTATCGGCCTCGCCTCAGGAAGGATACCCTCCGGGGCCGTTAGGACTGGTTTCGGATTAGGGTTTCTCGGGCTTGACATTGTCTCAGAACCTAAATCTACATATCGACAGGGAATATGGGGGTTACTTCGGTAATATACATGTATAGTACTGGTGTCGGATACCGATGCGGTATCATTACCGCGGGCCAACCGACGGGACTTGACTTCTTCGGACTCTAAACTGTCGGTATCGGTAGAATATACAGTACAAGGGTTGGACTCTCTACAATTTGGTTGGTAAGTTCTATCCCCAAGGTCGGTGGAAGAGAAGGGAGAAGTGACAAAAGACCCAGAGGAATAGGAATCCATCTCCTATACAAGACGAGGCCTAACAGAAAGGAGGAAAAGAAGGGAGGCCTACCAACAACAATAAGAAAATAAGCAAGACTAAGCACGGTTACAAATGCAGGGTAAGTTCGGGGAAAGGATACAGGATTAAAGCAATCAAGTTCAAGTCATAAGTCGTTGATATGGTGAAAACCGGGAAAGCAAGAAGGGATACCAAAGAGAACAAAAGAAAGCTGCGAGGCGTACCTGGCGGTGAGGGAGAAAAGGCAAGCTACGAGAGAAAGAAACCGAAAGGCTGAGAGAACTTCAGAAAGCCTTGAGCTCTAATGGAGGAAAAAGGCGCACGAGAATTCTTGAAAGCAGAGGCGAGAAAGAAGAGGAAGAAGACAACATGTGGAGCTTTTAAAGGAAAAGGGAAAACTGGAGGCGACCAGTGCTCTGTAATGGAGGGGAAGTCGAGCAGTTCCTCGGAGAGACGAAAGGACATGACAGACTGCATGGGGAATCAACGAAAACCCCTGAGAACGAAGAGTCGCAAAGGCACAAATATGAAGAGACGAGGAGGTGAACAGTCGATCGGGGCGGTTGTCTCGATGTGTTGATCGGGGGTGAGATCGGCCGTGCTCGGAGATGAAAGCTCGGAACAAGCACTCTGCCAGACATGGGAGAATTGATGCAGCGCTTCGCTCGGGGAAATAAAAGCATTTCGCTCGAGGGCTCGGCGAACTCCAAGCCGGCGTACAGCACTTCGCTCGGGGAAATAACAACATTTCGCTCGAGGGCTCGACAAACTCCAAGCCGGAGTACAGCGCTTCGCTCGAGGAAATAACAGCATTTCGCTCGAGGGCTCGGCAAATGCTAAGACGGTGTTCGGCTCGAGGGCTTGACAAGATTCCCGGGCCCGGGGTTAAAGTTCAAGAGATCTGACGGATGGCCTAAGGGCTCGAGGACTCGTTGAAGTCCTTCGAAGGGAATGATGCTCGAAAGGTTCGGATTAGCTTCCATACTCCTACCGGACTACGGAAGCTCGAGGGCTGATGATAGGGCCTCAATACATTCAGCCCGTAATTGGGCCCAAGTCTGGCTCTTTTAGGCAAGTGACCCGGCCGACGATGACCCGCCTGAGATCCCCAAAGCGCTAGGCTATAAATAGAGGGATTAGCGCTTGCTTAGAGGCTAATTGCAATTTGCTTAGGACTAGCCACTGTCTCTTTCTCTCTTTCTCTCTATCTCTCCTGTTCTTGTAATATGTCCTCGGGAATTAATATACTAGTCTTTTTGTTCATCTTGTCTTCTACCCTCTCTCCTTCGCTACATTTAAACTTCTCGGCCCTAAAACACTGGGACGGGATCAATATCTAAACTCAAGTAGCTTAAGTGTAAGATCTATGTCCAAGAATAGAAAATTCTTGTATGATGACCAAGTTATCCTTAGGGAATATGAATTAAGAGTCAAATATGATAAAGCAAGGATGAGTTTAGATAAGAATGATGAAGAGATCGATTAATGTACTTTTGAAAAAAAAATGTGAATTGGAATCGAAATTGAACCTTCTTGAGTCTAAATGTAAAGAAATGAATATACCAAAAGTTGAATATTCAAATATTGATGTTATGACAACGAAGGTTAGGTCATACCTCATGTAACTCTATTAAGAAACTAGTCAATTTTGAGTTAGTTCGTGGTCTATCAATATCTAGGATTATTATTATTTATTTTGATTTTTATTTCAGATTTGATTTCATTTCTAGTCTATTCTAATTTATTTGAGAATAAAGACTTTATTGATGTTGTTATTGTTGTTCTATTATGGAATGATGAATTTTGAAAAGTTACTTCCCATACACAGCTGATTTGTGGGGCTACAAATAAAATAACACCTTCCATTAATGGATACAAACAGCAAAGATGAAAAATAAAGAAAACTTAGATGTAGATTGAAAAGACCTAGTTTGACTGTGCTATTAGTTCATTCGTGACTTTTCTTTGTGAGATATTCTGCAAATCCAGTGGTCCTCTTTTTCCAAGCTATCACCTGAAATGTTCGAACAGCGAAGCGAAAGAGGAAGGCGAGTGTTCTCAGACCTCAGTGCTTTTTCACGACCGTAGGATTCGCATCCGAGCACGGAAAATCACACTTGCTTAAAAGTTAAAATCTTGTGTTGCAGAGTTTAATAGGCCCAAATACGGCCCGTAACAAATCTTTTGTTTAAGCCCAAGTGTTTCCAAACACTTCCAAATTAGAATCCTGTCAAGTGTCAACTTCAAATCCTAAGTGCCGAATTGCCGACGACTTAAAGTAGGCTTCTCTAATTAATACGCAATTGTGCCTAATCACTAATCAGGTCATGGTTCTACTATGGCTATGCTACCCTACAGTCGACATATTAGTTCTGCAATTAAGTTAGACATTTATTGAAGTTTGATATCCTTCATTCTTCAACATTCAACAACAAGTAACACCTAGCCTACGGGCATAATCTGTTCAAAAAAACAACAACAAGAAGTAACACCTGCACCTGCTGAATTAATTAATTTCATTATTGGGTCATTCCTCTAGCTGTTCTACTTTGCTGTGGTGATTATGATTTGATTCATTCAAACAACTAGGCACTTGTGTGCTGTTGTCGCGTCAGTACAATTAAATATAATGTTCGTGGCCCCATATTACAACATGAAGCTATATAATTTCATGTGTGGTTAGTGGTTACTGGTGTATTGGGCAACATGCATTTACTCTGTTCGATCATTGCAGGAGAAATTGGTTGGGAGTTGTTAAGTTTAAAAATCTAGGTTTAGATAGACATTAAACCTTCTGTTCATGACGATCGAGGAGAAAGGGGCAATCTCAAAAGATATGTAGTCATTTTACGGCCACATATATACTTAACATAATTTCCAATCACTTCTAACTGGATATAATACTTATTTGACTTGCAACTTGCTCGAAATAAGTAGAACTTAGCTAGCTTCCATCTGGCCATCTCCTAACCCATTTCTAGCCCACCCAAAAATAAATTTAAATTAGACCAAGTGAAATAATGTATCATGAGTCATGACAGTCCTCAAATTTTTAATTTTGATAATTAATTAGTTTTCTATAGTTTCAATCAATCATAATACATCCTCTCTAGTGAGAATTTGAGTTTTTTACTGGATAAATGCTGTGCAAAAACTTGAAACGTACAAAAATGAAAGTGATAGGGCCCTCCTTGCAATCGGCCCGTACTTGGGCCCTCTTGCAACGACCTGTCTGGGCGGTCTGCTCCCGTCTAGGATCATGACTAGGCCTGTCAACGAACGGATTTTTGGCGTTGTATCGTTTCGTTTCGTCTCCACGAAACGATCAACGAATAGAAATTTTGTTCCGTTGTTAGAACAGAACGACCGACGAAAAAATCGCGTTATAAACGCAACAGATGACGAAATAGTGTTGTATCATTTCGTCAGTTTCGTTATTTCGTTTTATATTCTACGAGTGTAGAATACCCTACATTGCAGAGAATTGAAAGCGTTATAAACGAAGAGATTATAGGGTAGAAAACCCTAGATCCCTCCGTCGTTTCATTTCTGCTTCTGCTCTCTCTCTCTAAAGCTTCTCCTCTCTATCTCTCTCTTGCCCGATGCTCCCGTGGCATTCTGTCAGAGGCCTGTCGACTGAAGGACAGTCGCCCGTCGCCATGTGCGATGTGGCCAAGCCATCTCTCTCCCCTTTGTTAAGGCTTTCATCATTTGATCACCTCGATTTTTCCAAACCCTAGCTTGATTTGGCCATGAGATCGACGATCTATCGCCTCGTCTCCAGCGATCCAGTGGACTCGGTGAAGTTTAGTAGGCTAAAAGGCTGGAGAAAGATTATCATTTTCCGAAACTAGGTTTCTGTTGGGACTGGTGACAAGATCGTTGGGTCTCTTGGCTCTATTATATATGCCTCTGTTGAGTGCAAAGAAAAATGGCAGAAAGAAAAACAAAGGAACACAGAGAGAGAAAAAAAAGAAAAGAGAGAGAGAGAAGTAGAGTAGAAAATGGAAGAGAAAGGGCTAAGGTGTTAGCAAGCAAGCAATTTTAAGGTATTTGATCTTTTGTTATTAAGCAAGCAACTTTTATGTTTATTTTTTGTTTCTGTAACTCAATTTTTCCGATTTGCATGTAGGTTTCAAGCTAGTTTCTAATTCAATAAAGTATGGATGATGATATGGATTATGATGCTGAGCTGTCGTCAGATGAGTATGTTATTTGGTTGTTTGCTACTTATACTGATAGTTGCACTTGATTGTTTGTTGTGTGACCAGTAAAGGGAGGAAAGCCGATTCAGGAGTCCTGTATTGAACTGAAAGCAAAAACTTTATTGATGTGTTCAATTCAGGGCTCATGGATCGGTTTCTCTCCCATGCTTGGTTACACAGTTTGCTTGTAAACTTGAATTGCTTGACAAACTTGAAGTGAACTGACTAATTAAATCTCGTTGTGTTTACTTGCAGATAATGGTGGAGAATGTGGTGATCCACTATGGTCCAGTGATCCAGTGGACTCTGATGAAGTGATCCAGCCACTTGCTTTATGTCAAGTGAGGTATATTTAAGCTTAACTTTTTGATGCTAGCAAGGCTTGATGTCTTGTTTGGTTTTTTGGCTAGTGTTGTTGCTTGTTAGTAGGTCAGTAGTGTAAGAAATAGCCTGGAATGCAGCTTTATCAGTTCATCTCCTTGGCTCCTTAGAATTTAAGCAGTGATTCTTCTGTGATGATTTATGAGTTTTAATTTTTTTTTCTTTTTATTCTGTGGCTGAGATTAGTAACTGAGAAGATAGCTTCAGTTCTAGGTTGAGCTTGGGTTTGTGATCTGGTATTCTAGTTCAGGTCTAGATTGAGTTATTGGTTACAAAATATGTTAGGAATTTATGGTTGAGATTGGTAACTGCTTGGGATGCATGTTGTTACTTTAAATTCATATATGTGTTGTATTTGTGATTTTGTGTTGGTTAGCCTGGAATGCATGTTGTAACTTTGAACTCTTCTCGATTGTTAACGATAAAAAAATTTCAACGTTTAACCGTTTTAATCGTTTCAACTTAACGAAACGATCAACGCCAAAAAAATTGTTCCGTCAATAAAACGAAACAATTAATGCCAATCACATTAGCTAAACAGAACATATAACACAAATAATTACTATCGTGACCGTTTAAAACGTTTGACAGACCTAACGGTTGGGGGTTAATTGCTACTTGACTAGAATTAGCTATTGCGCAATTCCCTTTTTTTCCCCTCTTATAATTGACACCCTCGATTTTTTATAATAAAGATCATTTTTCCTTCTCTCGGCTCTCATCACCACCAAATTCTCCATTTTAGACTTCTCGCCTTGAGATACACTAGGTCGAAATCAGAAAGGACTTCTACAATAAATGGTGACAAAATATGATTAGTAAAATGTTTCCCGAGGTTCGTTCCATTGAAATTTTTTTCGAAAAGATATATTTTATTCAAGAAAATTAAGCAAATTATATTGACATTTTTTTCAACTCAATTAAATTTATTATTTAAAGTATTAAATAAGTGTGTACAATGATAATAATACGATTAGGCACACAATATTTCACCTAAAGGAATATAAAAAAAATTGTTCCAATAATCAAGAGAAAAGGAGGTTTTAACGTCCGTTGTGCACATTTCTTTTATTTCTTTTAATATCAGCTGAAAGCAATATAGATAAATTTTCAGTATATTTAATGTATTCTTGGTATTATTTAGAAATTCAAACCTCCTTTGAAAATAAAGATATTTGTGGTTAGTGAGAAGAAAAATAATTTTTATTAAAATGTTCTTAATTAAGAAAGGATTAAAAGAAGATACCAATTGTGTATTCTGTAATAAAGATGAACATATTGATCATATTTTTGCTGATTGTCTTTTTGTTAAATAAATATGACAATGAATAAGTATATATAACAATTTTGACTTTGATGGCAATTGTGTATAAGATTTATGGATTATTGATGCAAAATTCCACTTAAGGATGCTCCATTAGTTGAATTAATTAGTTGTGCAGTTATCTAGAATATCTAGCGGGAAAGGAATAAGTTATTTTTTATTGATAAAAATATAAAACAAAGCTACGCAGATTGTAAGTATGTTAGGTTAATGGTGTAAACATAACAATGATTCCTCTTCAACCAACAAGCAAATGAGCTTGCCGTACCCTCACCGCTTGATTCAGATACTCGTGCACAAGAGTATTACCATTCCCATCAATCCAAAAGAGCCTAATCCTATCATGTACTTACCGGCTAACCTCATAATGTTCCTTGGAAATAAATGTTGGGTTAAGAAGAATTTTACTTGGGAACCAAAATTCATGCCAATGAATGATTAGATAAGCTTGCACATGAGTTTTGGTGAGTTGCAGGTTTATACAGGTACATATTGATGATGCAAAGACTCAAACATTCAGGTACAAGTTAGGACATTCACAAAGACATCAAGAGCAAGTCATTTGGGAATTTTCAGAGTCATGCATTACCATAACGCATGGACAACTCGTCACTACGGGTCCTCAACTCATCATAACGAGTTGTCCATCCATCACAACAGGTCCCCAATCCATTATAACAAATTGAAGAGAAGAAGTGCTAAAGATAAAGGAGTTTTCAGAGCCATGTATTGCCATAACGCATCACCAACCCGTCACAATAGGTTCCTCACCCGTTATAACGGGTTCCCAATTCGTCACAATGGATTCACTACAGGAGGGTGTCGCATTAACATCTGAAACAGCAGATGCAATAAAGCCTATTTACATCAGGACACTTATGCTAAAAGCTTTTTCCATTCGAAAGCTGATGCAAAGGGCATATGTAAATACGCTTGATGGTGATAATCAATTGCATCCGATAAATTATTTGCATCAGCAAATTATTTACATCCGAACGAAGCGATGCAAAATGTTGTTTCATTTTCATCAGCAATCTGAAGCAAATATTATTTATTTGCATGAATAATACTGATGGAACTGTTTATCTATTTTCGAAAGTATTAATTTCTTGCAAGAATTTTGCTGATGTAAATATATATATTAGCATCTATTAATATGATGAATAATATATTTTGTTGCATCTGTATTTTATTGATATCTTCTTTTATTTGCATCTAATTAGCAGATGATATTAGTTTTTATTACATCCGTTAATATGGTACCTTATTTTACTTGCATCTGTTTAAGCGATGATAATTTATTTTGTTGCATCTGTAATAGTGATGATCAACTTTTTTGCATCTGCTATAGCGATATCATTTTAGTTTATTGTATCTGTCAATGTGATGATAAAACTTATTGTTGCATTTTTTTATTGTATCCTTTCGCGGATGTAAATAATTATATTTAGCTTCTGAGAACAGATGGAAGTATCACTCTTCCATTTCTGTAACAAATATCAACATTTGTACCACCATTTGAACCCAACAGATGTCAACAGTCGTACCACCATTTTCATACCATGATTTCCCTAAATATTAACACCAAACATTCAACGTACCAACATCCATAAATTCATCGCAACATTCCAAGTTCACCCAAATATCCCCATGATCAGAAAGAGCAAAAAAAAAATCCAAACAAGTACCCTAATTAATCTACTAATCCTACATGGATACCTCATCATCACTTGTTTCATCAGCCTCAAAATCAAATGATGCCTCGTCATAATCTGAGTCATCAAACTCGTTTCGTGCTTTGACTTTATAGCTTGGTGAGGCCTCACCGACCATGCCCGGAACGTAATCCTCGTCGTCATCATCATCATCATCAGCAACACTGTAATTAGGACCCATAACACCTGAAGAAGTTGTGATTTGTGTCGAGACCTATAAACAAATACAAACAATAACATAGGAAATAAGATGATACAATTTGTTATACAATAAAGCACAATACATCATAGTAAGCAGAAGTATATACAAATGATAAGATAGGAAATAAGATGATACAATTTGTCAATCTTTTATCCATAAGACCAGTTTATTTAAGGAATGTATCATTTACAAGAATTCTAAAAATGATAATGTAAGAAATGTAGTATATAAGGAATTACCGAATTGGAGCCATTTGACATGATATTACCCATGACTGGGAATTTTGTGCATCGTCCACCCGGTAACTTGGTGGAATCCATCAGAGCCGGCATGCCATAAAAATGGCCATGCCTTTTCCCACCCGATGCTTTAAGCCATACTTCGTGGTCCAGGGACGGCCATGTCTGTTTGTTTGCGCCATACTTTTCAATCATGAGTTGGGTGTAGTTCTCCTACAAAAATGGACAAGTCATTAAGAAAAATAATTGGTAACAAGTCATTTTGTCCCTCCTTTGTTTAGGTAACAAAAAACAGTCATGTTAACACAGTTTCAGACCTGATAACAGACCTCAATAAAGAGGATCAGAACACTTACCAATGCTGTGCCTGCTCTTTCGGTAAGGAACTCAATCTTATCCTTCTTCGTGTGAGTTTCCACATACACCTCAACAAATGTCACAGCCCTTTTCAGTTTTTTTTCCTAAAACAAAATATAATTAGTGTTCGGTAAAAAAAAACCAGGTCTGGTTGCATGAGTTGGTAAGACTTTAGGTACAACATTCTAGAAGACTTACACATTCTGGTACCTCATCCCATATATATACACGACGAATCATGTCTTATGTTTACTTCCTCACAATTACAAATAATCATTCTATTTTTATTTCAGTTTGATCCTTAATTTAATAAATATTAAATGTTAGTGAAATCTGAGACAATAAAACCAGCAGGAAAGTAATTCTAATTGAAGGCTTATAAAGAAAGAAAGTAATTTAGAAAGAGATGGCTTGGGAAATACAAGAAGTTGAAAGTCCATTTGTATCGTACCATGTTTCTAGCACGAATATAGGAATTGGAAGAACCGTGACGGTGGTATACACGAACACCCCCCTTCAGACGGTTCTCTCGCATCTGTGCTGACTTCTTCCGCGATGCTTCTGAGTTCCAGTAATCGCACAATTTTTCCCAATGTTCTGTCTGTAACCATGACGGAGGAAATGGCTTCCATCTGCTCGGCTCGCTGCTCTTTGCCTTACTTGCTACGGAATGCCTCAGCACAGTGAGAGTGTTCCCATATCGAGAGCCTGCGATGCGGTGGAAGACCTCACAGCAACGAGACTCATTCTCGTGCTTGCCCCATCTATATTTCATCTGCAAAGAAAAAATATAATAATTTATATTTCATCTATATTAGAAGAAAGGAAGGAACATAAATCAACAAATGTCCTCACCAAGAAAGCCCGCAAGCACTCTTCCTTTAATTTTTTTGGAAATGCGCCATACGTGGAGTATGGCCCTTTCGCATTTCTCTTGACAAGTTGCGAGATTGTGCTTACAACTTTGGTGTCAAAGGGGCTTGACTTGAAAGCTCTGTCCCCAATGACATAGAGTTTGGGGCGTTTGTTGAATCTCAAATTTTGACTAATTTTAGCCTCCCCCCTTCCTCTATGCTTCTTGGCAGGTGGTTGTGCTTCTTCTCCGTCGCTAGCGGATTCGCCTTCTTGTTCCTCAGCATCCTCCTCAGATCCTTCTTCCACATTAGGAGCTTCTGTCTCATCGGGAGCTTCTGCCTCCTCCTCAGCTTCCTCCTCCTCCTCCTCAGCTTCCTCCTCCTCCTCACCTTCCTCCTCAGCTTCCTCTTCCACAGCTTCCTCCTCAGCTTCTTCTTCTGCCTCATCCTCATCAGAAGCTTCATCATCACCATCTGTAGCAAAACAAAATATTGAGGTCGTACAAGTTACAGCTTCAGCATGTAATACAGAGAAGTTACAGCTTCATCATCACTCATGCCAGTTGTTGGACATACACAGACAGCCATACAAGTTAAATCCAATTACAAATACAGCAGCACATTAATCATCCACTTCAGAACAATTAAAATATAGAGACAAGCATACCAGTTGTTGGACATACACAGACAACCATATCAATTAAATCCAATTACAAATACAGCAGCACATTATATAAAAAAGGAAGTTCACTTTACTCAGTTTTGAGGAAAGAGCATACTGCACACAAGAAAAATGACCTGTTGCGTTATCCTCGCCAACTGGAGGTGACTCATATCTGAACGAATCGAGAGGAACTGTTTGACTACCCTCGTGCACGTGTGCTTGAGGCTCCTCACCATCCTCCATGGCTGGATTCTCCACAGGTTCAGTACTAATCAGTGCCATGCCCTTGATCATTTCTGGCTTCTTTTTCTTCTTTGCAGATCTATCTGATGCTTGAGACCTCTCCGGAAATCCAGCTGCTGCCAATTCAAGGACCCTGTCAGGTGACAAGTTATTCTTCTTGCGTGCAAGTCTCAATCTCTCTATTGTCGTATTCACCATAGGGGAAGTCTGTCTTCTGGATCCACCTGATGAACCCTTATCGCATGAACCCTTATTGGCAACCCTTTTCTTGGATTTTGGCATCCTAGCACATAAGAAATCATAAGCCTTAATGAGATAGGTTACAGTGAAAAATAAATATGCATATACAACAGTCACAAAACTCACATCACTTGACAAAATAAAATTGTGAAAAGAACTTCACTTCTAGCACTTTATTCATACTTGTCATACGCAAACATTGGGTCTAGTAGCTTGCAAGCCTTTCTTTTTGGTCTAGTAGGTTCAACACTCTCAGCAGGAGCCTTCTCAACTTCATTTTGGCTCTGAACATGATCCTTCTGAACTTCCTTTTGGCTCTCAGTAGGAGCCTTCTCACCTTCGTTCTCGACAGCTCTCTTTCGTCTCCATGAGCGTCTGGTTTTGTTGCTTAATATTGTCATCCTAGCAAACGAAAAACCTTGCGTCAAATCCAGATGGTGGCATTACACAACCGCAAAAATACCCAAAAATACCCCAATCCTAACTAAGAGTTCTTATGACCCTGATGAATTAAACTTAGTTCAGATGGTGGCATTACACAGCAGCAAGAGAAGACATGAAATTAAAAAATAGAATAGTGTGACCAACAAAATTATTCATTCTATTAGCAGCAAAATTATTCCCCAAAAATACCCCAAACAAAGGAGATCTTGTGAGGAGAACTACTTACCTAGGGTTAGCAGCAAACGATGGAGACGCGATTCCTTCGAGTATATTGCTTGCTCCGACGGATTTCAGGGAGATCAGGGGAGAGGAGAGGAGGCAATAGAGAGGAGAGGAGCGGAGAGGAGAGGGAGATCAGGGGTTTGCTCTGACGGAGAGATGGAGGGGAAATAGGGTTTTTGTCGATAGAGGGGAAATAGGGGTTTTCGTATTCAATGCTTCAGACGGAAATAGTTTAATGCCCTCCAATTGCACCGACGAAATTATTCATTCTATTATACTGCAATCGCTAATTAGGCTTTCTGATTTCAATTGCATTAAGATAGAATGGTGTGACGAATTTTCCATAGAATTTCCGAGGGAAAAACTCAGCGCCACTGGGAATTTTTTGGGGGGAAATTTTTTTTGTTTATGATACATTTTCATTTAATAAAGTATGAATTTATCATATTATTTCATTTAAATTACAGCAGATAATATTTAATTTGACATATAACAAAATTTTTTGTGTCAAATTATTATTTTTGTGCTTCATCCATTTTTTATGATTCAATAAAACAAATTCTATCAATTTTGGTGATATAAAAAATAAAGTATGAATTTATCCTATTATTTCATTTAAAACAACATATAATATTTAATTTGACATATAACTAAAATTTTTGTGTCAAATTATTATTTTTGTGCTTCATCATTTTTTTATGATTCAATAAAACAAATTGAAAATATATTGAAAATCAATATGTATATCATGATGGTGAACATGTCATGTTCGAACTCACTCCTTGCTATTATTTTCCTACGAGCGATGTAGCTCTTTATTGAATGATTGAACACTGATATATATAACTGGTTCGTTAATACTGAAAATCAATATGTATATCATTTTTGCGTTTGATTAATAATGTCTTTGAAGATATATTGAAGAAACCAAATGTTCCGGGAAGTGATGTGTGTTATAATTTTCTTCGAAATAACGTGCATGATGGTTAACATGTCATGTTCGAACTCACTCCTTGCTATTATTTTCCTACGAGAGATGTAGCTCTTTATTGAATGATTGAACACTGATATATATAACTGGTTCGTTAATACTGAAAATCAATATGTATATCATTTTTGCGTTTGATTAATAATGTCTTTGAAGATATATTGAAGAAACCAAATGTTCCGGGAAGTGATGTGTGTTATAATTTTCTTCGAAATAACGTGCATGATGGTGAAACATGTCATGTTCGAACTCACTCCTTGCTATTATTTTCCTACGAGCGATGTAGCTCTTTATTGAATGATTGAACACTGATATATATAACTGGTTCGTTAATACTGAAAATCAATATGTATATCATTTTTGCGTTTGATTAATAATGTCTTTGAAGATATATTGAAGAAACCAAATGTTCCGGGAAGTGATGTGTGTTATAATTTTCATCGAAATAACGTGCATGATGGTTAACATGTCATGTTCGAACTCACTCCTTGCTATTATTTTCCTACGAGCGATGTAGCTCTTTATTGAATGATTGAACACTGATATATATAACTGGTTCGTTAATACTGAAAATCAATATGTATATCATTTTTGCGTTTGATTAATAATGTCTTTGAAGATATATTGAAGAAACCAAATGTTCCGGGAAGTGATGTGTGTTATAATTTTCTTCGAAATAACGTGCATGATGGTGAAACATGTCATGTTCGAACTCACTCCTTGCTATTATTTTCCTACGAGCGATGTAGCTCTTTATTGAATGATTGAACACTGATATATATAACTGGTTCGTTAATACTGAAAATTAATGTGTATATCATTTTTGCGTTTGATTAATAATGTCTTTGAAGATATATTGAAGAAACCAAATGTTCCGGGAAGTGATGTGTGTTATAATTTTCTTCGAAATAACGTGCATGATGGTTAACATGTCATGTTCGAACTCACTCCTTGCTATTATTTTCCTACGAGCGATGTAGCTCTTTATTGAATGATTGAACACTGATATATATAACTGGTTCGTTAATACTGAAAATCAATATGTATATCATTTTTGCGTTTGATTAATAATGTCTTTGAAGATATATTGAAGAAACCAAATGTTCCGGGAAGTGATGTGTGTTATAATTTTCTTCGAAATAACGTGCATGATGGTGAAACATGTCATGTTCGAACTCACTCCTTGCTATTATTTTCCTACGAGCGATGTAGCTCTTTATTGAATGATTGAACACTGATATATATAACTGGTTCGTTAATACTGAAAATCAATATGTATATCATTTTTGCGTTTGATTAATAATGTCTTTGAAGATATATTGAAGAAACCAAATGTTCCGGGAAGTGATGTGTGTTATAATTTTCTTCGAAATAACGTGCATGATGGTTAACATGTCATGTTCGAACTCACTCCTTGCTATTATTTTCCTACGAGCGATGTAGCTCTTTATTGAATGATTGAAGACTGATATATATAACTGGTTCGTTAATACTGAAATTCATGCGATATCGTCAGTTCTTCACAAAATTTTCCGATTGGGCTTGTCAGTTCATGCGATATCCAGTATTGTCACATAATTTTCCAAAAAATCACCAAATCACAAAATTCAAATCACATAACTTCATGCAATATCCAGTATTTAAACACATAATTCAAATAAAAAAATAGTTAAACAGGTACAAGAATTCATGCGATATAACAGGTACACAAACATAAAACAGGTACAACAAAAATGTCTGCACAATCATTTCATGCGACCACCCAATCACTTCTGTCTGCACAATAAAAATACCATTTTGAGTTTTGTTAAACATTGTGCAACTTGGCTGGTAACAGCAAAACCATTTTAGGGCTGGTAACAACATCTCGTTGGCCAAATACCATTTTCAAAACAGCAAAACTGGTACCAGTAGGCTGGTAACAGCAAATACCATTTTAGGGCTGGTAACAGCATCAGTTTACGAAAATGATGCTATGATAACAGAAAATACCATTCAAAACAGCAAATACCATTGAAAACAACAAAACTGGTTACATCAAATACCAGTCATAAGTACATATCAAGTTTTGAGTCAGCAACTAAGGATTTTATGACTTACACTTTAATATGTTATGAGATGTGGAGAATGATGCTATGATAACCATTTAGCAACCAGCCAAATACATCTGAAAAGCAATAGTGATCACAATATCTCAATAATTGGTTGCTAAATATATTCACATCATGTAAGAGTTTGAGAGTGAGGACTTACTCATTCCGAATCTGAATCTGTAACATCGTCATGATTGACATTGTCCTCGTCTCCCATGTCTAAAAATTCTCTTTGGTTTTCACTTTCATCGTCACTGCTGGTAATTTGATTTTCCTCATCATCACAAATCACGAGTTGTTGCATAATATATTCAACATCATCGGGAGAGAGAGGTTCTGATACATCTTCGTTGTTGAGCACCTCCGGAATGTCATCACCTGTTCCAATATTGAAAGGACACGGACCATCTTCTTGGAAAAAATCAGTATCGATAGGCATCTCATTTTCATGTTGCTCATTGAAGAGAACGTTTGGTATAATTCTAGACTTGACTTATAAGGCACACACCAATTTTTTCTTTCACTTTTAGAGGATGGATACCGTAGATAATAAACTTGAAGGGCATCAACAGCAAATACAAATGGCTCATATACAGAAAGGACAGATTTGTAGTTAACTTCAACTAAACCATGATTCCTATCAACCTTCACCCCTCTTTCAACATCGAACCATCGGCACTTGAAAAGAACAACCTTGTTATCTAATCCACGATATTCTAATTCTACAACATCTTCCAAAATTCCATAATAGTCGTGCTCGGTACCATCATACCAACCGCCTTTTATGCAAATTCCACTATTAATAGTCATCTTGTCAACACCATAGGTTTCGGTATGAAAACGATATCCATTAACATTATACGCGCCATAGCATGAAACTTCGTTATATGGTCCAAATCCTATATCCCTGATTGTGCGATCTATACTGCGATCGGCACCCACTCTCTTTCTAAACCAAGAGACAAATTTTTTATCTCGGATTCGATTAAGCTCTACATCTGAAATTCCGGGTTTTTCACTTCTCACCATTTCATCATATTCTCTATAAAGTAAATGTCAATTAGAAACAATGATATACATTTCAAAATGAGATTAATAACACTAATTAAGTTAATTCTTACTCCACATAATCTTGCACTTCAGGACAATTTAGTAAGACGTATAATTGTGCCGCTTCCCATTCCCTTTCTCCAAGTTTCCTTCGAGTACGCTTGCCAATTTGTCTACCTAGATAGGCAAAAATTGAAGCTCGCTCCTCAGATACTTGATCTCCCTCATCATCATGTCTCGGATTTTTATTTAGCCGCGTGCGTATATCACTCTTGAAATAGATTGAACAAAAATTTGAAATTTCTTCAATGATGTAAGCCTCTACCATGGAACCCTCGGGATGTGCTTTGTTGCCAACCTTCTTCCTCAATCTTCGCAGCTCTCTACAATATAACATTACTTTTTAGATATTCCAAACAAATGAAATATAGAATCAGTAAAAGAATTTATGTAAAAAACATAAATAATATTACCTTTCAAAATGATACATCCAACGAAACGAAACTGGACCCCCAACTTTAGCCTCATATGCCAAGTGGACTAGCAGATGTTGCATCGAGTCGAAAAATCCAGGTGGAAAGATCTGTTCCAGCTTGCACAATGTCAAGATTATTTTATCCTCTAACTCTTCCAAACGAGGCACTTCCAACTCGGTTGCACACAAATCTCTAAAGAAATTGCTTAGTTCTGTTAATGGCTCCCATACGAAATCGGGAAGGAAATCACGAAATGCAACTGGCAATAAACGCTCCATAAAAATGTGACAATCATGACTCTTAAGACCAAAGAACTTGCACTCTTCAACATTCACGCTTCTTGACCAATTCGATGCATATCCATCTGGAAATTTTAATTCCTTCAGCCAATTGCAAATTACCTTCTTCTGGACTTTTGTTAGACAAAAAGGGGCCTTTGGCTTAACCCATGACCCGGTGGCACGTTGTTGCAACTCAAGTTCAGGACGATCACAAATTTGAGCCATATCAAGACGTGCTTTGACATTGTCCTTTGTTTTTTCAGTGTCCATAACAGTATAAAAGATATTACCAAAATTATTTGCCTCAATATGCATAACATCTAGGTTATGCCTAATCAGATTGTTTGACCAATAAGGCAATGTCCAAAAGATGCTTCGTTTCTGCCAATTATGCGTCTCCCCGTAACCATAAAACTCTTCACGCTTCTTCTTCGATTTACCAAATACCACATCTGGATGAAGAGATCTACAAAATAAAAATATTACTTTTTAGTAACCAATTAAACAATGCATAGTGATAACTATTAAAGAAGTAACATACTAATAGACACTTACATAACACTCTCATGGATATTCTCTCCACTCAAAAGTCTAGGAGGCGAGTCGAGCACTCGAGTGTTCTTTTTAAATTTCTTCCTATCTCGACGAAATTTATGTCCCTTTGGCAACAATCCTCTATGATCAAACCATGAAGCTTGTCTTCCCTTTCTCAACTGAAATGCTTTAGTCTTTCCCATGCATATCGGGCAAGCTAATCTTCCATGCGTAGACCAGCCAGATAACATTCCATACGCCGGAAAATCACTAATTGTCCAAGAAAGTGCTACTTTGATTCGAAAATTTTGTCTTTGAAAAGAATCAAAGGTTTCTACTCCATCATCCCATAACATTCTTAATTCATCCAACAAGGGTTGTAAGTAGATATCTATGTCTCTACTTGGACTTTTCGGGCCTGGAATAACAAGAGTTAGGAATGTATTTTCACTTTTCATTACCATTCCTGGTGGCAAATTGTAAGGAACGATAAAAACAGGCCAACATGAATAAGGTGTAGCGCTCAAACTAAAAGGTGTGAAACCATCTGTTGCTAATCCAAGTCGAACATTTCGCACCTCATTTGCAAATTCATGGTAAGTTTTATCAAAGGACATCCATGCTTCTCCATCAGCGGGATGTATCATGACTGTTGTCTTCTCACGCACACCGTGTTTGTGCCACCTCATTTGCTCAGCAGTAGCAGGAGACATATACAATCTCTGTAGCCTTGGGGTTATAGGAAGATAACGAAGAATTTTTCGTGCTACGGATTTGCCCTTTTTCTTTCTCATGTCATTCTTGTATCGAGACTCACCACAAATATCACATTTGTCTTTCAACAAATTATCTTTGTAATACAACATGCAATCATTCGGACATGCATCAATCTTTTGGTACTTCAAACCGAGACCACTTAGTAGCTTTTTGGAGGCATGGAAATTTGGAGGTAATATGTTATTCTCCGGAAGTGCACTCTTGAAAATAGATAGCATCCGATTGAAGCAATCTCTCGTCATTTGATAGTCTGATTTCAAATTCAACAATTGAGACACAATCGACAACAATGATTCTTTACTCTTCACACTGCTATTGTTATCTTCCAACTCCCATAAAGGCTTGTCTGCTGCTTCAAGCATTTCATAGAAATATTTGGCGGTGGCATTAGGAGCTTCCTCAAGTGACTCCCAATTGAAATTTGGTCCGGCAGCATCTAACACCATCTCATTCATCATGTTCATCTCCCCATCTTCTTCATCCACTAACACCCTATTTGAGTCACCGCTATTCTCACCATGATACTGCCAACATTCGTAGAAAAGAGTAAACCCTTTACGGAACAAATGACTCCTAACTTCATCACCTGTCATGAATTTGGTATTATCACAAATTCGACAAGGGCATCGGATCAGGTTCTTATTATCTCGTCTCATTACAAATGAAGAATGCTTAAAAAACTTCTTCAACAAAACGATCTACTCCAATCAAAAATTCGGGATTAACATTCTTGTCAGCAAGATATCTGCGATACATCCAACTACGATCCCTTGACATTTTGAACCTGCTTTATATATTAAAAAACAACAACAATTCAACCTCATATATATATATATATATTATAAATTAACTTAATTGATGAATTATAAGAGACAAGAAAGGTTTCATGATCAATCATATAAAACTAATTGAACTATAATAGAAGAAAAATAAATGGTGTTCATTTTGATTAAATTGTGCCAGTTTGATTCGCATGCTTTACTTCTCAACATGTCAAAAGATTGAACCAGGAATCTAGAAGTAATAGCCAATTTTCAGTTATTTCATTTCTCTGGCGCTAGAATTGGACAATTGTTCTGATTTCAGTATTCAAACAAGTTCTGATTGTTACAGTTCTGATCCTACAAGTATCTCAGTAATCAATCGATTACTACAGTAATCAAAGAATTCCATATTTCTTTGTAATAATCAGATGATCAGATGAGATCAGAACAAAAAAAGGTAGTTAATATTAATCTTACAGAGTTGCGAGCTTGATTTACTGATGAGTCTCGAGGGCTACAGCGAGAGAGGTCATCGGGTGGGAAGAGATCGATGAAGAAAGCATGACCAAGGCACAATATCCACTTGGTGAGAGATCGATGCAGCTCTCCGACGACGAGGGGATCAGAGCGAGATCGGGGAAGATCGAGTGGAACCGAGTGGGTAGAGATCGAGTGGGAAAAAAAAACGACGGCTGGCTCGTTATGGGTCATAGAAAGAAAAGGCCAGTTTGCAAATATTTAGTACTCGTGTTGTTTAGAAATAAAATTAGTACTTTTATATGCATCTGCTACGCTGATGTGCGTGAGCATAAAAAGTACCATTTTTATGTGCATCAACTAGTACTGATGTACTATATATTTGCATCAGCTAGAACTGATGTGAATTCAGTAATCCAAATCATTCATTTTCAGAAAAAAGTAACTATACTTATCATCATCTGTAAAATAGATACAAATTTATATTTGCATCCACTACTATAATGCAATAGGTTCCAACCAAAATTTCAAGGACAAATTTTTTTTTGCTGATGCTAATAAAAAAGTGCAGATGCAAATAAGCCATTCCGGATGCAAATGTGAGCCCCTCCTGTAGTGATTCCTGCTCAGAAGGACCCAGAAGTCAGTGAACCAAGATATGTATAGAATTCAGTTAAGGAGTAGATCTGTTTAGGGATTAAATAGGATTTTGATGTTAGGGATAAACAGGAGGTGGACACCCTCTGTGGTTTATTCGACATACCCCGTTTAATCCTTGGTTTAAGTTAGACGTAAAATTTTTGTTTTACGGTCTTTCCGCTACTTAGGCCAATTGACGAGTTTTGAACTGTTTGTAACCCAACATGTCTGTAGTGTTTTTTCAAATGTTCAAGTAAAAGACATTTAAAGCACCTTGGTATGTTCCTTTTGTATCTTGAAACATGTTGTTGCTTCTTTCTCCTTACCTCTACGCGTTGTCATTGGTTTGTTGTAGGTTGTGGTTTAACAATTCTTGGTTTAGTTGGGAAGAGAAGCGCCTCCTTGTAGGACTTCGTACGGTGACAAGCTTGACTATCCGTCGTGCCCAGCCAACCAGGAGAGCTGAGGTGGTGACTATTTTCGCTTTGAATGTTGCTCCATGCTTCGGTAAGTTTGGGATAGTGAAGGATCCAATAGTGGAACTCGCCTCGTCTTTCTCCACTTGAATCGTCTTGCGCCTTGCGTCTCGCTTCCGCCTTTCCTAACGCCATTAATTTCCTTTCTTTTCGGCATTACAATTATAAAAAATGTACTAGCTAGGTAGAAGTTTTTTTCCCTTCTTTAGTACACCCCTAATTGCATTTAATTTGGACCAATATTGGTAGAGGAATTCTCTTTCGATCTTCCTCGCAGGAGGATTTTTGAAAATGATGAGAAAAAATAAGAGGTCCTGACTCCTGAGAGGTAATAAATTCAACAATTTATTATATATATAGATAAAGAATTATAAACTACAAAAAATAAGAGAATCATTAAATACGGATGGATAAATT
Organism: Eleocharis quinqueflora; assembly: GCA_964058865.1. Lineage (NCBI taxonomy): Eukaryota > Viridiplantae > Streptophyta > Magnoliopsida > Poales > Cyperaceae > Eleocharis > Eleocharis quinqueflora. The sequence continues at coordinate 121,911 of CAXKVX010001115.1, forward strand.
AAAAAAATGACCATCTCCTAACTGCCAAGTATATTTATGATGTGAATTTATCACAATGTCCACTTTGTTATTATTATTGTTATTGTTTATTATTTATTATTGTTGTTGTTGTTGTTGTGATGAGAAGGTAAAACAAAAGGTATGATATTTTTTTTCTTATTACTATTATCTCTCTTTAATTACTTCACATGCCGCGAAAGAGTGTACCCGCAAGCCTTGCATGAATAAATGCAGTCTCCACCTCCGTTTTAACTATTATCTCTGTACCTCACTTTAAGCCAGCGGTGCCTATATATATAAATAATGCCAAGATAGAGGCTTGTATAAGGAAGCAGCGTGCAATTCTAAGGGATACTGAAAGATTCAGAGAAGCAAAATGGAGGACAAGAATCAATGCTTCTTGTGCGATGAGGAGCCTCCGGTGAGTCCGATGGGGCAGTATTTCAATAGTTCTGCACTCTCAGTAAGTGTTTTGGCTGTTTTCGAGAGCGAGATAGCAATCGATGACTCGACTACATTTGATACGCTTGAGAGAATTTTCCTACCAATTAATCCACGCTTCTCTTCCATAATGGTACATTTCTACCTCCTGTATAGTATCTTAATAATAGTTCCTCCTCATTTCTTGTTTCCTTTATATATATTATATTGCCATCTTTTAATTAACGTCGTTCTTATAATAACAGTTCTTCCTCATTTTTGTAACATGTATCCTTGTTCCTTTATGGCATGTATGCAACTTAATTTAATTGTTTGTGCTATTTCCAAACAGGACTAATTAATCGCAAATCGCATAGTCTTTTCTTTGCTGCTAGCGGTACCGTACAAGAGATATATGGTTGCATAATTAAATTAAGTTCGTTCAAGTAAAAAAATGAACTGCTTACGATGCGTGTTAGACTGTTAGTAAGATTGCTCTTGGTTTTAATTACTTGTATAATTTGGTAGTAAGGGAAAGAACCATGGATGCATGTAAGCAATTTATAATTTATAATTTATAATTGCTTGTTCTGATTTTAAGCAAGACTAATTGACCACCTAAGTTATCTTTGCTGCTAGTGGTGCAAGAAATTAATATATGACTGCATGATATAAATTAAATTCGTTTAAGAAAACTTTTGATGGCTTATCAATTGTCATACGCGTAATGCGTTAGACTGTTAGTACTGAGAGTGTCACTTGGTTTTACTTGTGCAATTCGGTAGTTGAAGAAAGACCCATCAACCATGGAGTGGTTGCTATTTATTCTCTCTTACCTTACCTTACCTTTACCTAGTTACCTCACCTACCAGGTACCAGCCATTCTGTCACTGTACGGTGTTCGAGTTGATATTGATCCATATTAAAAAGGCATTGATTATGCCAATCCATTTTTACCTTCAAGACAGTTCAGCACTCAGCAGATGTTACCATTCTCGTCTATATATGCATTTATTTTTATCTCTCCAACATCCAAATTTCACACACTTGCCAAAAATTAATTTACTAATGATATAATTATTAGGGTCACGAAAAACGAAATAAAATGATCAGATGGTTTTCTTCTTCTTTTTTATCTTGTTGTATTAATTTGGTATTGCTTGGTTTGATGTTCCTGGGTTTTGCGGGCTAGCTAGTTGTCTCTCCGTATAAATCTTCAATTGAATTTTGAACATGCCACCTCCAACATGTCAAGTAGTTTCTAATGAATATATAAATACTTGTATATATTATTACATTAAACATTCTTTTCTCAATAAGCAGGTGAAAGATAAAAATGGTGATGCGAGATGGAAAAAGGTCAAGGTCAATTTAGAAGACCACTTAATCATCCCTTCTTTCCCTCCCAATTTGGATCAGTACGACGATTATGTGAATGATTACATCTCCAAAATTGCACTCACTCAGCTTTCACAATCAAAACCATTGTGGGAAATTCACATCATCAAGTGCCAAACCAAATCCGCGCAAGGTATGTGTTCTCCGCCCGCTATTCAACCAAAAATGCATAAGCTGTTTGACAAACAGTTGTAGCTTTAGATATCTAAGCAAGCTGATCGATGGTTAACGTGTTATTTTACTAATTGTCTCATTCCACTTTTGTTTGCATATATAGTTGGTCATAATTAAGACAACATTACAATCTTCTTGCTTATAAACTTACATTCTAAAATAATGTTTCCCCTAAAACTTCAAAAATATAACCATTAATTAACAAATGGGAATAATACTATAATTGCAGGTACATTGGTATTTAAACTCCATCACTCCCTCGGTGACGGTTTCTCTCTCATGTGTGCACTGTTCTCCTGTGTTCAAAGGGCTGATGATCCTTCGAAGCCCCTAACATTCCCATCCCATAAGGCAAAGAAGCCACAGAAAAGAGCATTTTGGAATGGTATCGTAAGAGGCATGTCGATGGGCTTAAACACAGTGAAGGACTTCAGTTGGGGCCTTTGGAAAAGCACTTTTGGGGTGGATGAACTGAGTCCAGTGAGATCGGGCGAAATCGGAGTTGAGTCCAGGCCAATTAGCATCTCTTGCAATGAATTTGGCTTAGATGATATTAAGCGAATTAAGGACAAAATTGGCGGGGTATGTTAGAATTTAAAGCTTTGAAAAGTTTATTAATTAATTAGTGAAATTACTTTTCTAACTTCTGATTCTGTTTAGTCCAAAGTTGGAACCGTTAAAATACTCAAAAAAAATTCCAAGCAAGCAGGGTAAGATAGAATTACTCCTTTACAACAAAGCCTTTAGTCCCAAACAAGTTGGGGTAGGCTAGAAATGAAAAAAAGAAAATCTTTTCCAAAACTTCTACTGTAGGTATTTGTAAACTTCAAATTTTGAGAAAAGAATCGAAACAAACTTAACATTGAATCCTATTTGTATTTTTCAGACAATAAATGATGTTATCACTGGGGTTACCTTTTATGGATTACATCTCTACATGCTAGGCTGTGGCCACGATAGCAATGCCAGCAAAGTGACAGCACTTGTACTGCTCAACACGCGAAATATTAACAGTTACCAGACACTTGATGAGCTGTCTAAGCCAAAGTCGACGGCTTCTTGGGGAAACAACTTTGGATTCCTTCATGCCACCATGCCAAAATGTGAAAATGCCAAGGAGACGGATCCGCTCTACTTCGTAACTGCCGCGAGAAAAATAATCAAATCAAAGAGGAATTCTCTCTCTGTCTTCCTCACAGGGATATTTCTGGAAACAATGAGAAAAATAAGAGGTCCTGAGGTAATAATATGCAACAATTAATGATATATAAAAAAAAATAAGAGAATCTATGATAAATTTTAAAAAAAAAAATTTGACCATTTCCAGATGACTGCCAAGTATGTTTATGCCACCTTGAAGAACACAAGCCTGACAATATCAAACTTGACGGGGCCAATGGAACAAATGATAATTGCAGGTCATCCTGTTAAGAGTTTCCACTTCGTGGTTGTTGGGGCTCCCCAGGTAGGAAGCAATTAACCCTGATCTACATATTTGACTGTATTATGCTTAAGTTTTGCTTAAAGAGTAATCATTACCAAAATGGAAACACTGATTCTGTCTCTTCGATTATTTTTTTTAAATGGAAACTTCATTTTCAATATTTTTTCTGATATTTCATTTTAGTCACCCTTGATATAATTATTCACATTTGGTATCTGAAATGGTCCCAGCTGAGCATTCCTCTTGTAGTATTTCAGACAGACAAGATATGTATAATTAAGAGGGCCAATTAATTGTTGCTAAATTATTACATGTGGGTTGTTTTGTAGTCTCTATCAATTTCAGTTGTAAGCTACATGGGGAAATTAAAGGTGGTCATGGCTTCACAGCAAGGCTTCATAAATTCACAGCTGCTAAACTCTAGTATGAAAATATCATTTGAAAGGATCCTGGAAGCTGCTAAATAGAACAGAACATAAATTGATTGTACAATTCCAGATCAGAGTCCATTTACTTTTATACCCTTCCTCCAGAGACTAGTTTTATTTCTTCTCCAAGTTTTTGTTTCCTTTCAAAAGGATATGTTGCAAAAGATGTACATGGTTCATTTTTCTATTGATGTTTCATAAGACATTCACATCAAAATTTATTGGTATGGTAATTGGTACTTACATCAGTACATAGGTAAATATAATAGTAGTACAGAACAGTGCCTGATATGGGGCCTGAAAGCTGAAGCATAGGATACTTCAAACTGCAATCACAGTCCCTGTAGATTTTATGTCAACGACAGTCACTGATATAATTCAAAAAAGTGGTTGATCTCTAATCTACCAAGTTCAGTTCTAACCTGGGCCCTCTGACTCACAAAAATCTGCAGATATAGTTTCAATTGTGACCGAGTCGAATGGACAGGTCCTGTCCACAAGGATTACAATTAAGCAGATTATTTTTTTTTAGATGGCACTAACGAACGAAGCTGAACATTAATTCCTCACCAACTACTTTTGAATTGCTGTGACATGGCAAGTACCAGACAACTATGTTTTAATCAAAATGAACTATTAAGATCTGGATTTGGGAGATGCTCCACGAAACCAATGTGTTATTTTTGAGTAAAGAAAGATGAAAGAAAAAATGCTTGAATTATTCAAAAGCTGTTCTTATTATTTCTGATTGTTACAGGCGTATATATAACCCAATTTACAATGAGCCGTTGAAGTTGCCTAAATAGAACAGATACTGTAGTTGATTTTCGATCGAAGTGTTGAGAAAATGTGCAGTAACCTGTAGTTGATTTTCGATCGAAGCTTCCGGCCCAATCTGCATCAGAGTAGGCGAGAATGGTATTAGTGTTATTTTTCTTCATCCATATCCCTTGGCCAGGAGACCCATTTAGATACCTAATGATTCTATTTACTGCATTTAGATGAGTGGTTTTTGGTGCATGCATGAACTGGCTTACAGTGCCAACTGTGTAGGCTATATCGGGTCTAGTGACAGTTAAGTAAATTAACTTCCAACCAATCTTTGATACTGGCCTATGTCTTTCAGGGGTTCACCATTATTTGGTTCGAGTTTATCATTGGTATCCATAGGGGTACTAGCAGGTTTTATACCAAGTTTACCTATTTCCTTCAAGAGGTCAAGGGTATATTTTCGTTGAGATAAAAACAAACCTTTATCTGAGTAAGCAATTTCAATACCTAGGAGATATTTTAGTTTCCGTAAGTCCTTGATGTCGAAATTTTCTTTAAGTTTTCTTTTGATGTTATTAATTTCTGTATTGTCATTTCCAGTGATAATTATATCATCTACATAAACTAAAACAATAGTTGTTGAACCATTTGTGTGTCTAATAAACATAGATGAATCAGCAGAACACTTCATAAAATTATAAAGTAAAAGAGAGTGGCTAAGTTTAGCATACCAGGCGCGTGGAGATTGTTTTAGCCCATAAATTGATTTATGTAATCTACATACTAATGTTTTGTCATGCTCATTTTTGTGACCCGGAGGTAAAGTCATGTAGACTTCTTCCTCTAAAGTACCTTGAAGAAAGGCATTCTTAACATCCATCTGAAATAGACTCCATCCTTTGTTAACAGCTATAGATAAAAGAATTCTAACAGTGTTCATTTTGGCAACTGGGGCAAAAGTTTCTTGGTAGTCAATACCATAGGTTTGGGTGAAACCTTTTGCCACAAGTCTAGCTTTATACCTTTCTACTGACCCGTCACTGTTGTACTTAATCTTGTACACCCATTTGCATCCTACGGGTTTTTTACCTTTTGGTATATGAACAATAGACCATGTGTTATTTTTTTCAAGAGCCTTAAGCTCTTCTTTCATTGCTTGGTTCCAAATGGGATTATTTTGTGCTTCTTGAAATGTGTGAGGTTCAGTTTCTTTCGAAATTTTGGTCAAGAAGGCCTTGTGTTTTGAAGAGATTTTATTATAAGAAATATAATCTTGAATTGGATATCTTAAATTATACGTGACATAATCACGTAACCTGGATGATGGTTGTGTCGATCGGGTCGATCTTCTAAGGTTTGCATTTTCCTGGCTTTCTCCCTCTGAGGGTAATTCGTCTTCGTAATTTACTTGATTTTCTCCCTCTGAGTGTAACTCCTCTTCATACAGACTTCTATTATTTGATGTACCTACAATAGTAGTTAACTCTGGGAGAATAAAGTCATTTTTAGGTTGTGTTGTAATTTGTTGTTGATCTTCCTTTCTTTTATAAAATGGTACTTTTTCGAAAAAAGATACATTTCTAGAAATATACAATTTTTTATTCATAGGGTCATAACATTTGTAACCTTTTTTCTGATGTGAGTACCCGATGAAAATTGTTTTTACTGCATTAGTATCTAATTTATCTTGTCTTTTAATGTGTACAAAGCATGTACATCCAAAAACTCGAAGGTGATCTAATTTAATTTTTCTATCTTTCAAAATTTCAAGTGGACTTTTATTATTTAACTTTGAACTAGGTAATCTATTAATAAGATATATAGAGGTTAAAATAGCATCTGACCAATAGGTTTTTGGAACATTTGAATGGAGAAGTAAAGACCTAGTGACCTCTAGTATGTGTCGATTTTTTCTTTCTGATACTCTGTTTTGTTCGGATGTGTTTATGCATGTTGTTTGGTGTAAAATTTCTTTTTGTTTTAAAAATTCCGAAAAAACTTTATTAATATATTCGGTACCATTGTCGGACCTAAATATTTTAATCCTGGTTTCGTATTGATTTTCGACTAGAGTTGCAAACTCTTGAAATTTAGAAAAAACTTCGGTTTTTTATCTAAGTAGATATATCCAAGTTGTACGTGAGTAGTCATCGATAAATGTGACAAAATATTTGAAATCATTGTATGAATCTATAGGTGCCGGACCCCAAACATCAGAGTGTATTAGCTCAAAAACTTTTGAGGTTTTATTATTAGATAGTGAAAAAGGTAGTCTAGTTTGCTTTGAAAAACGACAAATCTCACATTGACTAGAATCCAAATAAGAAAAAGAAAACAACTTATTTAATACTTTGTCGGATGGATGACCAATCCTCCATTGCCATAATTCACTTTGTTCTACATTATTTCTAGCACTAAGGGCTTTATTTGAAAAGTTTAACAAGTAAAGGCCATTTTCTAGTCTTCCTTCACCAATCATCATCTTTGTTGCTTTGTCCTGAAATACCACAGCTTGAGATGAGAAAATTACATCACAATTTAAATCCTTTGTTATTTTACTAACAGACATGAGGTTGGAGTTAAATGTTGGCAGGTATAATACATTGGGTATTTTTGTGCCACATAGGTTAATTGTTCCTATATTTTTAATAGGTACTTGATCACCATTTGCAACAGTTACATTTTGCGGATATTTGATTTTTTGTACATTCTCTAAGATTTCAATATTTCCTGTCATATGGTCAGTTGCACCTGAATCAATAATCCAATATGAATTTTGGTGCAAATCAGTTTTATTTTGGATGCAATACCTGTATAAATACCTGTTATACCGAGTTTGTTCGTAATCTGGGCCACAATGCTATTTAATTGTTCCTGTGAGAGTACCGGGCCGCTGGAGTTGTTTGAGGTGCTAGGCCCAGCAACTGAGCCCACTGCTTGGCCTATTTCCGAGTCGCACGAAAAAGGGTTGCCCTGGCCGCTATTGCTCTTCCTCTCCTCTGCATAGAATCCCTTCTTCTCCCCAACATTTCTGTCTCCCTCGATTCGATCGCCCATCTTGCGCGCCGCCCCACCGTTTCGATCTCCCTTCCTCTTAGGGCGGAGGTGCGGGTAGAGAAACCAACAATGGTCTCGGGTGTGACCATCTTTCTTGCAATTGTCACACCTAGCCGTGCTGTGTGCTCCCTGTTTCTCCTCCCACGAGTTCGGTTTTGGGTTGTTGCGATGGTGGTGGTGGCGAGCAGTAAAGGCCTGATTTTCTGTTGAGGGTTGCGATGGTGGGAGTTCGATGTTCATTCCTCTCCTCCTTGATTCTTCTCGGTTTATAGTTGTCACCACTGTTGCAAGGTCAGGGGGAGTGGAAGACATCAAGATCTGTGCTCGCACTGCTTCATAACTTGGGTCAAGCCCACTGAGGTAGCTGAGAACCTCATCGAGCTCCTCGCTTTTGTAGCTCCTTTGGATTGGCTGTTGGTGGAAGGTAAATCTTGAGTTCTTCGAACTTTTTTGTGAGATCAGAAAGGTATTCTGTGTTGGATCGGTTGTTTTGCCTGATTTGGGAGATTTCTTGCTTGAGGTTGTAGATATGAGAAAAGTTTTGTTTTTTATCGTACATCTCTTTTGCTTTCTCCCAGATTTCTTTGGCTGAATTTTTTAACATAAACATCTCTGCTATTTTGTGCTCCATGGATGCCAGCAGCCAAACCATCACTTGATGGTCTTGAGTTTGCCATTCTTCTAGTTTGATCAACTCTTCGTCTTTTGTTGGAGCTGACACTTCTGGTTGTTTTTTGGTTCCAGTTATGAATCCGAGCCTCCCTTTGCCACTGAGGGCTAGGGAAGTTGCTCTAGCCCATGAGAGGTAGTTGATGCCATTTAGTGTGACATTCGTGATGAGTTTTGAGGTGTCTTCGTTTGGAGACATGGTGTTGTTTCTGGTATTGTTCTGGTTCTACTGGTATTCTGTCAGTACCAGCAGAAGGATTTTGTGGTTCTGGTTCTAGGTCCTTAGACCTGCTCTGATACCATGTTATTTTTTAGTAAAGAAAGATGAAAGAAAGAATGCTTGAATTATTCAAAAGTTGTTCTTATTATTTATGATTGTTACAGGGGTATATATAATCCAATTTACAATGAGCCGTTGAAGTTGCCTAAATAGAACAGATACTATACATGAAAATAATTTGGATACCAATTTTGGCCTAACGGCTATTTTCTGGATGCCAAATATTTTCTTTCCTAAATAGCCAATGATGATTTCCTGAGGCTATCAATACATTGTCCGATCTATTTCTCAACACAATGGCTCCTTAAAAGAGTTCAAAAATAAGAAGGCATAAAATAACTTATTTTACTTAGATAATACGAAGTACACTTTCTCAATTGGTGACCAATTCGAGAAAATTATAATGGAACAAACATGTTATATATAGATCTCGCAAGAACACTTTGTAAATAAAATAATGAATTTATTTATAAAAAAACTAATGACTTAATCTTTACCTACTGCAGGGCCAGACTGCAACAACTTTTGCAACTTATCAAGTTTGCCCCAAGTTTGATCTTTTTTTGCAATCCTTAGTAAAATGATGCTTCAATGAGTCAGTACTCTTTTGATTTCCCATTTGATAAACAACCCCACAATAATTGCAAATAACATCGTAAAACCCATCAGGTGAACTTGACTCCTTTTGAAATGCTGTCACACCTCTGAGGCCATAACTTCTCTATGTTTTCTCTTTCTAACTGTCTCAGGTACTTGACCTTCAGGTGTAGTTGCAACTTCACTAGGGTCTTGTGTGTCAGTAAGGTGGGCATCAATCTCAATTCTTTGAATTTGCTGGGTAAAATTTGGATCCAGTCCCACATTTTAATAGATAATTCAAGTATAGTATCAGACAATTCAAGTAGTATCAAACAATTCAATTGCAATATCAAACAATTCAAGTGTCAGACAATTCAATTGCAATATCAAACAATTCAATTGCAATATCAAACAATTCAAGTGTAAGACAACTATGTTGGATTAAACTCATCAACTCATCTCTTGTTTGACAATTTGCAAAACACATAAAGTACTAACCTTGCAAATTGAGTTTTGGTGAAGATGCATGTTAAAACAAGTACAACCCAATATCAAACATGCTCAAACATGCCCTGGACAAGTCAAGACATGGTCTAACCATCAAGGAAAGGCTTCAAGGCACAAGGAAGAGCACAACGTTACCATAACGCTAGGCAACTCATTATAACGGGTCCACAATGCGTTATAACGAGTCTTCAAGGCGTCATAACGCCTCAGGAGGAGAGAAAAGGCCAAGATGTTGGAATTTCCAGAGACAAGCGTTACTGTAACGCTCCAACAAGGCGTCACAATGGGTGGGCATCTGTTATAATGCCTCAGTCATGCGTTATAACGAGTCAGCAGTTTTCTGGCCCACATGTCAGCTGCAGAAGGGCAAAATGAGGAAAATGTCCAAGGCGTTATAACGTCTTCCCATCTGTTATGGAGAATCCTGTAACGCCAGAGGCAATTCTTCACAGATCAAGATCCCAATAAGTGCTCAGCCTATATCAAGATTGCATACACGAACCAGATTTTTATCAAAATTTCCATCTGCAATTAAGCACTAAAGAGAGCCTCTTTCAAGTCTCCTCAAGCTTGAAAACTTGCCTTCCTACATGGTTTTGAACTTACTGGTACATGTCAATGCAAACTTTTTAATTTGATGGTACAGTATACCAGTATCTATGATTTATGCCTTCTTATAGAAACTGAAATCCCACAAAATCTCATTCTCGAACAATTATATCTCAAATTTTATAGGTTTTCTTAAAGGAAAATGTTCCGTCGATCTCAAATTCGAAACCGTCATCGATACCCACTAGACACGTCCAGTTGAGTTCTGACGAAAATTTGTTTTACTTATGATGCATAATTCATATTGTTTTTATTATTATGTATGTTGTTTTTGTTATTGTGCATCTAATAACATGCATAACAGTCAAATACTTATGATTTATATGCTAAGTTCATTATGTTTTTTGTTCTACTTATAATTTATTATGAAAATTTGTTTTACTTATGATGCATATTGTTTTTGTTATTATGCATTTTGTTTTTATTATTGTGCATCTAATAACATGCATAACAGTCAAATACTTATGATTTATATGCTAAGTTCATTATGTTATTTTGTTATACTTATGATTTATTATGTTTTCGTTATTATGCATGATGTTTTTGTTATTATGCATGTTATTTGTATTATTTTGCATGTTATTTACTTGCATAATAACAAAAAAAATAACATGCACAATAACAAAAACAACATGCATAATAACTAGAACAAATTTTCAATATAAATGTAATTGGATTCGTCCAGTCCGCATCGATGAGCGTAGCGACATTCGTTTTCAGTGAATGTATCAATATATCAACTGAATTCATATGCATAATAACAAAAACAATATGCATAATACAAAAAACAACATGCATCATAAAAACAACATGCAAACTGAATTCAACTGGATCTGTTCTGTTGTATCGATGGAGGTATCAATGAATGTATCAATATATCAGCTCCCTTTGTTAAATTATTTTTGCAAAAAAGTATTTAATTGTAACTCGTGATTTCCTTGGTTTTTCCATCAAAAGCTTGCCACACTAAAGAGAAAGAGAAAGAAACAGATGCTTTGTGTGGATGATCCGAATCCGATCCGATCCAAACCAATCCGACATCGCGTAGTCGACGATCACACACCAAATACTAATAGTCGCACTCGCCATGTGCTCGGTGCTCCGCTCCTTTCGCCCCAATTTTAAAACCTTCTCTCTCCCTCCACAGTCAACATCTCACTTCCCTGATTCTGAGATTCTCCTTCCCTCCCCTTCCCTTCCTTCTCTTTTCTACGAGATCTCTCAACTTCATCTCCATCTCCTCTCCTCTCCTCATTCTATCCATCTCTGAAAGTGAAAACAATGCGCCTGTCGAAACCCCTTCTTCCGCTTCTCCTCTCTCTTCTCCTCCTCTCGCAAACCCTCGCCAAACCCATCCCCTCCCTCGCCGACGACGAACTCGAATGGACTGAAGAGGATGACGAAGAATTCCATTCCCTTCTCGCCATTGACCAGTCTGACCAGACTGCCGCTGCCTCCACTTCCGAGCCTCAGGTCTTGCGAAGAGCCCAAAAAATCGTGACCGATCTGAACAATGATAATGCAAAGAGAGTCGTAGATGAGAACGAGTTCGTGGTTCTCCTAGGGTATGCACCTTGGGACAAGAAGAGCGCTGCTCTGATGCCCAGGTTTGCTCAGGCGGCCACTGAGCTGAGAGAGATGGGGAGTGATGTTGTAATGGCCAAGGTGGATGCTGAGAGGTACCCCAAGGTTGCTTCTCTGTATGGCATCAAGGGTTTCCCCACTTTGTTGCTGTTTCTTAATGGCACCTCCCACAGATATAGTGGAGGGATCACTGGGTAAGAGAAGTATTCAGTACTTTATAGTTTATGTGTAAGTTAATTACAGAATTCTGTGTTAAATATATGATGTGAATCCCATACTGGAGACACCAGTAGTAAGTTTTGCAATGTATCATTTGTGCATTATAGAAAAATGGAAACTTCACCTCCAAATTTATTAATTTTGTTGAAGTTGATCGGAATGCATTTATATCTGTCAGCTATTCATGTCATGTGGAAATTATGCAACGTAAAATGTTTGTTTGGGAACTATGCTGCGTAATACATACTATATGGAAGAACTATAGTAATTTGTGACGGGTATCCCTTTATCTTTGTCATCCCCAGCAGTTTATTCCAATGATAGTGATTATATTGTTGTATCTTTCTGATTGTCAGGGAAGAAATAGTAATTTGGATAAGAAAGAAGACAGGCATGCCAGTTATCAGGCTTTCTTCAGAGGATTCAGCTAAACAATTCTTGAAGAAGAACAAAAAGTATGTTATTGGCCTTTTTGAGAATTATGAGGTACATTTTGTTAATTCCCTATGTAATTGCTTTAATGTGACCACCTGATTAGCATCAAATTTGGGTAGTAATCGTAGCTTGGGTTGCCATTGCATCTTTTTTGGCTGGTTCATATTAATATAAAGACTTTAACAATTCGGTTCCAAACCAGTAGGTGCTAGGTGCTGCAGTCAGAACCTGTTATAAACCACCACTGTACCTGGCTATCCATTTATGCAATCATCATTTACTTTCAAAGCACAAAAGAAAAAAGAAAAAAGAAAAAAGAAAAAAGAAAAAAGAAAGAAAAATCTAATGCCCTTATGAAACATGGGTTGAAAAATTTATACCAGAACACAGTGGGAAGCATCTCATGTATCCCTTGGATTTGAGGGAATATATGGCCTATATTTGTCTCTGCTTTGTAAATGCCAAATTGGCCTTAGTCTTCCTTATTGCATAGAGGTTGGCACTAAGCAGTGAATAAGTAGGGGGACTTAATATGTTTAGTTATGTGAAGAAAAGGCTACAAATGATATCTTTGTGCTTTGGAACGTTATTGTACTACTGTGATATGTGATAACACAACTCCTATATTTTTTCAAACATGCTGATATCACATTATTGCTTGCTTAGATGACTAGTTTGTTGTGGTCCAATGTTTGTTTGTTTTCCTTTTTTGGTTTCAGGGACCTGAATCAGAAGCTTTTGCAAAAGCGGCGTCATCTAATAATGAAACACAATTTGTGGCTACAGAGAATTTTGAAATTGCTAAATTGCTCTATCCACAAATTCCTTCTAACAAGAATTTTGTAGGCCTTGTCAAACCTGAAAATGATAAATTTGAGAAATTTGGTAAGTATATCATATTTCACCAATCATATGTGGCCATTTTAAATTGCTTGAAGATGCATATACTAATTTCTTTCTAATTTATTGCACAATACAGAGGGAAATTTTGAGGAAGGAGCAATTCTAGATTTCGTTGAGAATAATAAGTTTCCATTGGTGAGCGTGTTAACCGAAGAAAATTCTGGATGGGTCTATTCAAGCCCTATTAAGCTCCAGGTAAATATCTCTTCATTTCCTTTAAGTTATAATTTTGGTTTAGTATTTGATTACACTGGTTGTTATTTATAAACAATACATTTTTCTTGTGCAAAAACAAGAATTTCAGGAAGTTGCTGTAGACCTGCAACATCCATGATGTATTTGTGGCTGTGGTCATGATTTTGGATATATGATATATTGTGTATCCAGTTAAATAGGGACCATTTTATTGTTAGCTTTTATTTGCTAAGACTTAAATGAACTGAAATGAGTGAAAGTTCTTTCGCAAGGGCCCTTCATCATTTAGAGCTTATGTGAACTTGATTGAATGATTATTTTAGTTAGTACAAAAAGTCCAGGGAGATGTGTATGATAATAGTTGGTTATTATTTGTTAACAATCCAATGTTGGGTCAGTTACAAACACTAGTAATATTGCCATTATTGTGAAATTTGAGATATCGATTTTTAGAAAAGGAGGCATGGTGAAATGAACACATTTGAACTCTCATTATTGTTTCATTTCTGTTTTAGCGACTGATACATTTTTACCTGGAAATAGGTCTATGTATTTGAGGAACAAGATGACTTTGAAGTCGACAAGCCATTTGTTGAAGCAGTAGCGCGTAAAGTCAAAACAAAGGTATCAACATGCCTTTAAACCTTATCTTTCTCTGAGCAATGAGAGGTAGGAAGGTGCATGTGCTTGTCAGGTAAAAAAAATTTAGAAGGAAGCACCAATTATGGTAGATACCATCTTATATTATTTTGGATGTCATTATGTTTTTCTTCAGATAGTACAAATAGATGTCCATTTTCATTCACAGATTAACCTACGAATAATTTAGTACCAGAATTTTCAATTGATTGTTTTCTTCATTATGGATATGTTTTTTTTTTGAAAAAAAAAATATAGATAATGTTTGTCTACGTGGACTCCACTGAAGAAGAACTTGCAAAGCCTTTCTTTACTTTGTATGGGACGGAACCAGATGATACCCTTGTGAGTTTTTTCTGATTTTTTTTGTTCATCCACCAAATACTGTTAGTGCTCTTCGGTTGATTATTATTACTTCTACTTTTTGTTTTCATCTATCAAATACTGTTCTTGACTTCTTGTTCGTTGATTCAACATTATTACTTTTACATTTGATCCATCAAGATTAGGTTCCCTGTGAGAGCTCAATCCAACACCTCTTTAGGCATGGTTTCATATGTTCTTATGCGCATTTTGATTTATTATATAGTGAAACTGCTGTTCTTTGGCTTAATGGAGTCTCACTCGTACCATACTTTTCTAATGCTTTCTTAGCTATAACAAAAGAACAATTCTACTTTTACAGGTCACTGCTTTTGATAACAGAAATGGTTCAAAGTATTTGATGGAGAAGAAGCTTACAAAGGCCAACTTAGAAGTAACCTTTTTAGCAAACACTGAATCTTTTTCATTTACTGTTTGATTTGTTATCAATTCAATCATAACTTTTTGGTATGTTTTGGTAGGAATTCTGTTTTGCACTTGAACAAGGTATTCTATCACCATATTTAAAATCAGAACCAATACCAAAAGATGTAAGTCATTTACTATTCTTTCCATTCACATTCCTATTGTTGTTGAATATTTGTCCACTATAACTTGGTTGCATTATTTATTTTTATTTTTTAATGCAGAAAGGGTTAATTGAAAAGGTTGTAAGCAAGACTTTTGAAGCTGCAGTTTTGGAGAGCCCCGAAAATGTTTTTCTTGAGGTTTGCTCATATACAGTTCCATAAATGTTCTAGAAAACTACAGCATATCCCAAATCACATGCCTTGCAAAAGACAAGATATTTTTTGTCCTTTTATGCTACATTAGGATGTGGTCGTGTATATTTCTGAATCATCACTCACTTCTTCACTTATTAAAAAAATGGGGATTTGTGCTAGCTTGGTCCTATTCAAAGCCAAAAGCAACAGGAGATTTGGAGGAATTCTCAATTTGCAGGGAGGAGAGATCTTGGCTTTTTAATTGATATAGATAATTGGTGATATTGATAACCATTTCATTCAATGATTTTTTTTTACACAATGGATGTGATTTATGAAATGACATATGTTTTGGGGTTGAAGCAACAAATATCATTGTGTATGTCCTCAAATATGAGTTATATCACTAGAATATGGAAATGAACCACTATTGCAGCTTTCCTGTTTGGGCCTTCTTCTAAAGAAGTTATATTTAGTGATTTTGTATGGATCTATGTGGAATTTTTTTTACAAAAGTGTTTTGAGTACACAATTGATATGGATCAGTTTTAAAAAAACTAACCAATCATATTGTTTTCAAAATAATGACAGGTGTATGCACCTCAATGTGTGGAGTGTGAAGCTACAACAAAAGTGGTAGAGAAGGCGGCTAAACACTTTGAGGGAACTCCAAATCTTAAATTTGCAAGATATGATGCTTCTTCAAATGAGCATCCAAAGCTTCAGGTCAGTTCTAAGTTATGTGAAAGTAATGGCTTGAAACATCAACCATTAGTTTCTAAAAGAAATATATATTGTAGGACTCTTTAAATCCACTTGAACAGGTTTAAGTGAGAACTACCCCATTCTCACTGTTTCATTATACTTACGAAGCCAAGTAATTTGGAGATATCTGTGGAGGAATGCTATAATTGATTTATTTTCAGTTGCATATGGGCCTATGTGATATTTCTAGTCCTTAGTACTTCTGTTGGACCCTAGGGGCTGTTTTATGTCACTTTAAATGCACTGACTATCTTGTAAATGATTCTGTTGTTGCAGGCTCCGAACTACCCAGTTCTTTTCTTTTATCCCGTGGGAGACAAATCAAATCCGGTATACAATCTCATATAATTTTGTTAAATTTAGATTTGAAGTTTCCATATCTTTGTTTTTCTGAGCATTTATCACCTCTATTGTACAGATCAAGTTGAGTAAGAAGTCAAGCTCACAAGATGTGATCAACTTCATTAATGAGAAACTTAGACAAGAGGAAGAGACGGTTGCTGAGAAAAAGGATGAGTTGTGAATGATGAGATGATTTTCGTCACTTGTGCGTTAGCTGTTAAATACAAGCATTCTAGTTAAAAGCATTTTTTTTTCACTGCAGTTTGTAGAAGAAAACTTGTAAAATGCCATCTTATTTTAGCTGTAATATTTTGGAAAATAAAGGTCCTAATTTCAGACCTACTCCCTAACCGTTTCTTACATTCTCGGCAATTTTTTGACGATTGGGTTTGACATAATTTCAAGGTGCATGAGTATTGTAAATTGTTTCGTGAACATATTGAAGTTGCCTTGCAATGAATTTAAACACCAAGCTAAGCAAAAGTGCGAAATGGGTCAATGACAGATTGACAGAACCTACCAGTATCAATACAATGTATCAACAAATAAATTGGGTCAATTAAATACTAATGACTAAAAAAAGTTGAAAAGTGGGCTATCCGTATCACGGCAATTGTTGGGCTGCTCTATAATAGCCCAATACTGGAACCGTAACACGAATTCTCAGAAACTTGGGGGCTTCGTTGTAATTATATCTAAACCTTTGTTTGATTGTTTCTCATTCTCGTTGTTCGCGAACAGAAACCCTGCTTGTCGCTCCCTCCCTCGCAAGACGAGAATCAGGTAGTCTCTCTCTCTCTCTCTCTCTAGTTAGTATCGATCGTTTACTATACTCATCATCTCCATTCGACATTGCTTGTATTGCTTTCAGCATCATCTTTCTGTATTACCTAGCCCCAGCCCTAGTTGCGATTGTTATAACTTCGTCCAAAGAAACTAGTGAGAAAAATGGCAGGTAGAGGAGACGGAGCAAATAGAGGATCGTACATTAATTTCCTGTTTCAATTCGGCATTTGTTGCTAACCCCTATGTGGATCGTCCTTAAATTATAGGAAATCAGAAAGTAAAGTATGGCAGGTAGAGGAGACGGAGCAAATAGACCAGCAAGGGCAGGCCCTCCAATGCACGGGAGGGGCCCACCTCCACCTTCAAATCGTCCTCGTTTCGAACCTGTCGACCGTGAGAAGGTCTGTACTTACTCTTTATATGATTATATGCATGCTACTGGTATAGGCAGATAGCTTATCCAATTGGTGCCAGTCCTTTGAAGCCTAGGTACAAGGTTATGTAGTACCAATTGGGTACTTTGCTGTATACTGTACGTGCATCAGTATATAGTAGGTATTGTGGAGACCCTCGAATATTTGTTGTAAGAATCTCAATTCCGTAGCTCCTAATACTTTCACTTTGTTTTATCTTTCTTATATTATCTGACCAGATTGTTTTTATTTTACAGACGTGCCCTTTGTTGCTTCGAGTTTTCACAAAGGTATACTCCAGTGGATTTGTTTCTCATTTTTTCTTTTACCTTGAAGGGTATGTAACGGCATATTAAATTCAGAGTCACTTGGCTATTCCAATAGAAGATTAGGCTCAGAGGTGGAAACAGGCAGTTAATGTCCTTTGATTTGGGTTGGGGGCTTGGCACTAATGTCATGTTCTTGGGTAATCCAGTTGAGCCATATATGGGTCACCTTCTTTTACGCTCTAGCTGCATTTTCATGTCCTGCAATTTTGATTCATACCTTTTTTGAGTTTTATCTACAGTATGTGCTTGGGTTTGTGTTATAATCCTGATACAATTCATTGGAAGATTCTGAGTATTATGTCAGATTCTGTCATGCTGATAGTTCAGTTTTTGTTTTGGTCTTTTGAGTTTCAGTTCGGGTTGGGTTTCAGATATGTCCAAGTTGGATTTAGGATTGTTTAGATTCACATCAGACCTAATTTTTAATTTGGCTAATTTGTTCTACTTTTCAATTATAATCCTGGAACAAAGCACTTGAAATTTTGTTTTTAGCTTAGTACTGAGCAATTTTGTAAAACACAGACTGGAGGCCACCATCTGAATGAAGATTTCAAGGTAAGAGGTAAAGAGCCAAAAGACGAGGTTCAAATTTACACTTGGAAGGATGCCACTCTGAGAGAACTTACTGACCTGGTAATGCATACTTTTGTACTAAAAATTTATTTGTCATCTACGTGCTATATCTCTGCCAATGTTATATCTTCTAGTGAATTTAAATATATAGGCTTCTCATTCTTTCTTTGTTTCTAGTAATCGTGATCTCATCTCTTAGCTTTTACTTATTTTGAGGCCAGAATTGTACAAATTATTTACCATGACTTTTTTCCTTGGGTTCTCATACAAAGCTATTAACTATGTTTTCTTAGGTTCTGAAAAAAGTTGTTAACTATGTATACTTGTTGTAATTTGGAAGTGAAATGATATAGGTCTCATCAGCTTTTTGTCTACTTCCTCTAAGTGGACCATAGCGATCATTAATTTCTTTGTACATCAAATATTTCTGCAACTATTTCTTTATCCAACTTTACATATTCTTAAGCTTTATTTTACTAAACATCAGAGGAAATTCTGTTCATGGACATGGTTCCTTTTTATCTTCTGTTATTGTATGTGATTATAATAAATAGCAGAGGAAGTTGTCTTCATATATGTGATTCTTTATAGAGTAAAACTCTAGAAATTTAAATTATTATTTTTAATTGTAGGTCAAAGAGGTGGCTCCTGCAGCTAGGAAAAGAGATGCAAAGCTTTCATTTGCTTTCGTTTATCCTGACAAGAATGGCCGTTTTATAGTTAGACCAGTATGTTTTATTATAATTTAAGGTTTATTTTTCTGGTATCCAATGTGACAACTGTTACATGATCTTGATGTTTACAAGTTAAAGCTTGAACAAACGTAGATAAGTTTTCCTTTTCTTCTGGGTTTATGCATAGTAATAGTAATCGAGATCTGAAAACAGCACTTGAAAGGACAAGGAAACCAATTATTGTTAGCATACCAATAAGGTTAATACCTGGTATTATTAGCTGGTCCTAAGCTTTTTTGTTTGTTTTTAACAGATTATTTTCTAACTATTTATTATTTTTTTTTTGAAGGTGGGGAGGACTTTTTCTTATGCAAATGGGAGACTAGATGATGGCAAAACACTTGTTGGACTCGACTTTCAGGTAAATGCAAGGGTTTAAATTTGCAGCTCAACCCCAGATTAACTGATCTAAAAGTTCTAAATGCTAGCTTTGTTAATTCAGTTTAACTCAATTGTATTCTGAAGCAGCAATTTTGAAATTCAGCCTGAATTAAGGTGAATGTTTTGCCCATTATAGTTGTGTAAGTGTACAGAAGCAAGGGGAAAAAGGACGACAAAATAATGCAAAATATTTTTTCCTAATTGGTTGGCAAACACCTCGTGATCTGGTAAATACTTGTTTATTGTTTATCCCGACCTGACCAAAGTTTGAACTCCACAAAATAGTCCTAAGGTGTTTGTTACTTTGTTATATAAGTTTTTTGCAACTATGATTGTTGTGGTTTCCTAATATTTTTTTCAAATATTTTCTGAAATAGATTGGGGATTACTTGGACGTTGCTATCCTATGAAGCGATCATGTTATACAATTGAAGATGGCTCTGAGATGACTTGGGGTTTGTACTAATATTGTGAGCAGTTTTAGTTGACATGTTTAATCATGTATGCCTTTAAGATCGTAGAATTGTAATCTTGAACATTGATGGTTGGAGTTTCTCTTGGCCTCATGACATTGCGCTTTTAAAAATGAATACGTGGCTGTTTCAACAAAAAGAAAAATGGAAAGGAAATTTAAATTCACATTTGGGTGCATGAATATGTGATGACGCTTGGGGAATGCATAAAGAAAGTACTGGTAAAGTTCCTTTTTATGAGAACTACTCAAACAAGTATTGGATGACCTCTATCAGGCGGGATTGTTGTATTGTTCACTTTATTGTATTTTAGCGAAATGTATAGTTACGCTACGTATGATATTTGGCTTTGAGAAAATGAGGGCGGTTATTGGTACCGCCACAAAAATATGCTCGACAATTCTTAATACGTTTAAGTTAAATCAATGATGATACATGCGGTGTCAATAGATATTTACTAATTTAGAAGGAAACAAAATAAATCGTATGGATGGTATGTGACTCTGTGAGCAAAGGCACTTGCATTAGTTTGGCTAAATCAATTGAGACCCGAAATCATTTCAAAACATAGGAGGTAAAAGAAAGTTTGACATAGCTGGCTGATATGCATGTGGCCTCATCTTAACAGAAGATTATTACCAGAATGTTCAACTGCCAAGCTAATCAAATCAGGTGACCACCCAGTCGACCGGCAGATTGTCCCTCCAGGCTTCCTCGGGCGATCGGACATCCAAATACTTTCTGATCCCTATTGAGTTGCGTGTAAGTGACTGAACCCGATCCCAGACAATATTCTTTTTTAAGAATTCAGAATAAAGGAGTGATAACTGTTAACTGGTACAGCCACCAAGGATTGAGATTTCTTTGAACCTAAAAACTGTTTTAATTTTGTATCTGTCAATTTCTATCCTGATCAATGGCAGACCCCACCCTGTTTTCCTATCTACAAGCGCTGACTTGCTTTTTTGTAAAGGCACACTAACTTTACATGGACAACAAGAGATTCCTTTTCTTGTCCTGCGCGATCCTTTTTCTTTTGACTTGTAGGATTTGGAATTTTCATTGAAATAAACAGTTAAACAGAAATTCAGTACTACTTCAATTTCAGATATTTTAAGTAATTCCAGAAATTCTCTGTATTGTAAATGTGCAGTGCAATTTTGTCAAGAAATATCCCTGAACATCATTTCGTTGCCCATTTTTTTCTCAGCTAAACAAAATGGCAAAAGGAACAGCCACATATAATAATAAAATTTTTATTGCTATCACAGGACAAGCAAGATACAGTACTGCAAGCACAAGAGAGTAGAGCCTGGGAAAGGCTTCACCCTCTTAGACATAAATAAACACACCGCCAACACTTATCACACCACAAATAGCACTTATCAACCACAACCCACACTTTATTGCATACAATACCAATTTCTATCATTTAGGGTTTGTTCATTTGCCGCAGCCGCAGTCAGTGCAGGTGCAGGTGGAGCCACACTTGCACTTTGGGTCGTGCTCGGCCACCATGGAGACCTCGGCAACCTCGGTGAAACTGAAAATAATAAAACATATGTTAGATTTAGATTTACAACAAATATATGTGAATTAGACTTAATAGTCAGGTTTTATGTAAATAACATTAGATCATATATTCAAGCTAAGCTCAACTAATTAAATTAGAGTGCTCTTTGCATACATCATGATCAGTCTGATATATACTTCTTCATTGCTTCTATATTTAGCTATACTGTAATAATCATAGCATAATTTTGATGGATAATTATAAATCATCTTGCTATTAGTATTGTTACGTACTGTTATCAGTATTATTATATTGTTAACTTTTTACAAAATCAACCAAAAGATTTTGTATACCTCTCAGTCATGATGACGAGGCTGTTTCCCTTCTTCCTGCAATAAAAAGAACCATACTTATTAAAGATCGTTTATTACAAGAAATATGCAAATAGTAGATGATTAAGGAACAATAACTAGCCAGAATAAAATTCAACGTTCTATGGTATCTGTCTTTGTTATTATGTTACTATACAAGTTTACGAGAAAAATCCTTTATAGAATGAAGCATTAATTCTTAGCATCAAGTACTTAACTAGCATGTATCTTAATTTGATGAAGTGCTTATGCAGTTATGCATGCATGCATATTTGTGTCAATAAAGGAGAGATATAGATATCAGTTACTTACACGCACTGGCTCTTGTCAGAGCAGTCGCAGTTTCCGCACTTGTCCGACATGGTTATGGAGAAGTAAGGTAAGGCCGGAATACGAACTGAGATGCTATTGAACTGAGGTTTTAAGGTTGCTTTGGATGAATTGAGATGCTAGGTTTCACCCCTCTTATATAGAGAGAAGCCATAGAAGATTAGAAGGGGAGGGAGGGAGGGGTGCATGATTGGTCCCAATAATAGTACATGAAGCACGAGTGATGCACACGCTTTGTATGATTGGCACACGACCCAATTACGCACTGTCAGCTTCGATCGGAATCTATCTTATCTCCACTGATGCATTAATTATTTAATTAGCCTGTGGTAGTGTGGTGGAGAGGTGTTTGTTTGTTCCATTTGATTTTACTATACAATGGCATAGTAAATTAAAAGAGCACAAAATGATAATGATTAAATGTGTGTAAAAGTTAACATCAAATAGTTTACAAATCCTGCATGGAAGAGAGTAATCTGAACATAAGTCATGTATGGTAAAATCTTATTGATGAAACTCTAGTATTGTTTTCATCTATGTATTTTTTTATTATTTCTAAAAATATAACGGGACCTACATGTATATTTTATTATACACTTATTTATACCTTAAAACATATTGTTTGAAACTTTGAATTATTATATATATGCATTTTTAACTATTTATAAAGGTCATGTATTAAAATGAACTCCATAGTGGAAATATATTTCCTTTTTGTAAGAAGGTTACGTCTTTCAAACTGGTGCAATAAAAAAGTGAAGCACAAGCATAACTGCGAAGTAAAAGAATGGCTAGCAATTAAGTATAGCTTTCATCTTGTTCAAGGAATTAATTATTTGGTTCATGCATAATTAATTCCGACCTTACTAAATTACTCCACAAATCCGAATGCTCACGGTTCCTCCTACACGCAACCTTTTTGGTCATCTGTCCCCTAGTAATAATGACGAATTCATATCTCATATCTGCCGTTATTTAAGGTGCTGCTCTCTTTTTCAACTCTTAAGAAAATCACTTACACTCTAAGCACATTTAACCTTCGTTATTTTCTAATTCTCTATTCCACTCTAATTGAAATTGATTGTTGTTTTTACTTGAGTAGTTTGATTTTAAGTGCTTAGCATCAGCCTTATTATGATCCTTTAGTGATTGTTTTTAAAGATCAAAGATAGTTCATTTGTTGTGAGGGTCATTGAATTCGAAGTTGTAAATGCTTTTATTTAGTAAATTTACGGTTCGGAGGCGAAATCGAGAGACCTGTGAATGTAGGCAATTTGAACGGTCGAACCACACTACATCTCTCTTTCTTGCAAATCATGTTTGTTCTTATTTGTTAGAACTCAGACAAACTGAATTGCAACTAAATTGAGATATTTGAGGTGGTTCTTGATTACTTGCGCTTCCGTTATAAAAATTGCGCTTAAGCCCAATTTCCAACATAAAATACATGGGAAGCAATATATCTGTCACCAAAAATCCTTGGAGCAGAAATGATCAGACACTCAGCATATATTTGATTCTGGATGTCTAATAAAAGGAAATAAAGCACTTAAATAAATTGAACAAAGAAAAGGATCTGACCTTGAAAACAAAGACACGAGAAGCAACACTATAAAATCTTTTTATTCTTTCCAATCAGTGCTCCAATTACAAGGAATATTCCTCTGAAATTGGATAGAAGTGAATGTCATTTTCGTCTAATTTGGATCTGCATTTTTAACACCCACAAAATATTACAAAGGACATATTCAAATAAAAGAGAGCCGTAGCTTCATTTTTAACATTACAATATTATTTTTAACCATCCATGTTCAATTTAATTAAAGTTGTATTACACTCAAATCTATAACACCAATAATCTTAAGTGGATAACTTTATATTTTTTGTTTAAATTTGTATTATCACCATTTTATTTTTTTAAACATTGAGTTTTTTAGAATCCAAAATTTTCTATAAATCAACGTCAACTTGAATTACACTATTATTGATGACAATAAACAACTGTACGTAATTGATTATAATAATATTTTTGTTGAAAATTTTGCTCGACTACTCTTCAAAAAATCAACAATATAATTCCGACAATAATCGGATATTTAAAAAATTAGCAAAAAAAAAAACTGTTGCTTGAGCTACTAGACTAGCTACTAAAAGGAACTTTGTTGAAAATCTTTAACTTAGCTTTATATCTGTGAACCTCATCTCTCTTGGTTTTCTTCTTCTACTTTTCTTCCTTTTGGATTATGGATTTTACTGCTAACTGTCACATTCTTTCTCCATCAAACAAGCATCTTTCACTAAAAACAAACACACAGTCAGAAATTTCTCAATCAGAAAAAGTTAGCAGTGCTTCATAATGATCACTAAACTGTTTGGGATAAGAGTTGGACGGGAAAATATCATCCGGTTAACTTTTTTGCATCAGAGAGAGTATTTTTTATCTAAATCGTCGGATTAAAAATTAACACTCTACTGTAACTGATATGATTCAGTAATTTTTGTATTATTAAATCAGAAGCATTAAAATTAGATTGCTGATATGATTAAGTAAATTTTGTATTATTAATCAGAAGCATTAAAATTAGATCGAACGGTCCAGATGAATGCCCTTCTACCCGTGCACCACATAATAAAAGCCCAATATTTGGAAAAAGGCCTTATATCATATTAAGTTGTGTATAAAAATGGGCTTAGTCTTTAATAGAAAGCCTATTAATTGGTGTTATACTTATATAGAAAAAAAAATCATAAAGCGGCCTGCTCTAGAAGGAAGCCTAGAACCATGGGCATGTTAAAAAGTTAAAATCCAAGAGAAACCAAGGAAATTAAGAAAGTTCAAGAAAAAAATTAAAAGCGAAAAAATAAGGCCTATAAAAATTGGGTTTCTTAACCCAATAATGTTACCAAGTTACTGGGCCAAAAGTTTCGTGTTGAAATAACCAATTTCTTTATGGGCTCAAAGAAGTGTTTTCAAAAAGCGGCATCCAAAGAAACTGCAGAAAATGCCAAGATAAGATTTTCCTGTGCTAAAATATATATATTTTTTTGAGCAAAAATGAGTGTCAACCCTCAAATTTCAATTGAACATAATAAGTGCTGTTACATGAAAGTTTCTTGAAGAAAAAAGAAAACAGAAAAAGAAAAAAAAGAAAGAGTAAAAAGGAAAAAGGTAAAGTAAAGGAATATGCACATATATACAAGGGAAGTCTTGTTGATAATCTCATCTCAGGTTTCGATTTATCTGCTCTCAAAGTAGTGTTCATGCTGAAACCAGAGTCGACCTTCTGTGATGATTTTACGTGTTTGCTGTCTAATCTCTTGTGCACAATCAGAGAATATTCTTCGACATCTTTCTTTCCATATCACAAAGATGGTTGTAGCTTCTATGCTTGCCCATTTCTTGCTGATTTACCTGGAGAGGGGTGAATAGGTACACAATATAATTTTTAGGGTTCTTTTTGCAAATTTGCACAATTCAAATTCAATTCAATCAAATCAAATCAAATCACCCAACTTACTCAAGATAATTAAATTACAGAAATTAAAAATAGATAGAGTTTAGAAAGATCAAACAAATCGAAGAACGCGCGACACCGATATGTTAACGGAGTTCAGCTATTGACGAGCCTACTCTCCGGGACTCCCGATCCCCCGACTTGGTAACGAGATCGAGCCGTATGCACTATCACCAAATAGAATTCTTTACAAAGACCGAGATCTAACTCTTTACACACGAAGATTAGAGACTAGACCCGTAGAACAAGCACAATAGCACAAGCAAGGAGAATGACAATGATCTCTCAAATCTCACAATTATTTGGCTAATTTAAGTCAATTAAGCTTGAGTATTTTGAGAGTTATTAGAGAGCTTTTTAAAGGTTTAGCAATGGAGACTGCTAGGGTTTTTGATTTTGCAAAATATTGATTGAGAAAGAAGAAAGAAGATGTATATATAGCAGCAGCAAATAACCTTCCAAAACAAGGATTTCGTCCCGAACCGTTATAACGGTTAGTACAAAATCCGCAGTTTCTAGGTTGAATTAATCAAACCGTTAAAACACTAAGCAAGCGTTATGTAACGATTGTCTCTGGAAGAAAACATAGCATATCTCAAATTAAATTATATGATCTAACCGTTATAACGCTTAGGAACTGTTATAACGGTTGAGCCAGAATCTCAAGGTTCAAGTATGGGATGAACCTAACCGTTATAACAGTTTGTAACAGTTGTGTAACGGTTGGTTCTGGAAGAAAAGTGTACATTTTGGTATTTTAATTCGATTGAACTAACCATATAACGGTTTGGAAGGGTTATAACGGTTGCATTAAGATTTGGATTTTGTCAAGCTTAATCATATCCAAATTAACCAAATTTGATTTACATATGAATTAATTTTAAACCTATTTAAATCTTTTTTGTATTTGCTCCATATGCTCATGTTGCATTCTACAATCTTCCGAATATCCATTTTTGCTATAGTTCCTGCAACAAACTCAAAACACACGAACGTGGTAAAATTCAAGATTGTTTTGCAAATCGACAAATAAAAGACATTGTTAGACACAATAATCTCCCCCTTTTGTCGATTTGCAAAACTTGCGATTATATGTGCATGTATATGACACTTAAAGCGCGTTTACTTTTCCCCCTTTTTGAAAATCGAGCAAAAGATTGTGATAATAATTAACGAAATCTCCCCCTTAGTCAATGCTCATGTAATATTGCAAACCAACAAATAACTTATACATGTTGCTCCCCCTCAAATCATGCATATTGGATGTAACCAATTTTAGCACCACATATGTCTAACGCTCCTCCTTAATCTTTGACATATTGCGACATGTTGCACATATAAAAGCTTATAAAGAAAATTTTGAAATTAAAGCAAGCCAACAAGCAAACAAACAACAATATTTAAAGCAAGCAAGTCCAACATGATGTACGGTACATGCAAATAAAAACGAAAAGTGCAAGCACTTAGACATAAGTCGCACATTGTTCTAACTCACAAGAAATATAAAGCTAAGTCCTAAAAACACGAAACACTAAGAACTAAGTCTCCATGGCATCATCACTGTCACCAACCCACCATCGTCGTCGCCGTCATCATCGTCACCATCATCATCACCATCTCCATCGGCTGGTGCGGATGTATCCCCCTCTTCATCGTTGTATCCAAATCGTTCATAGTAATGAGATTGGAGGTCAAGGTGAGAGTCGTAGAGAGTAGAAAATTGACATTTTGCCCATGCGCAAAACTCATTTTGATTTGATTCGATCCGATCGCACTTTGTGTTAATCTCATTGCAAGTAGTGCGAAACTCACCTAAGGCCGTGAGAACCCCTTGTTGAAATTCGAGAGAATGCTGCGGCGCGGTGTGAGTCGAGGAAGCACGAGGAGGAGATAGAGAAGCGGGTTTGTTCAGATCTCAGTATTGGTTTATTCGTGCATTGGGCTGCTGTATCCAATAATTCTTGTCGCCGGGTTTTGGGTGATAGACAAGTCCATCGGTTCCTTGCTCACAACCATCCCCGAAGTCAGATGATGTAGTAACCCACCAATGCGCATCCATGCGCGTCCACAAGTTAATAGGTTCCGTGAGATCAATGTTGGGTGGAAACACAACTTCATTGGCCTTTAGTATCTTGTGTATGAGGTTTCCGTAAAGGAGAATCCTTTGGGTATGCTTGCATGCAGTGATCATATGCTTGATTATGACGAATGGTATGTTAAAGGTTCGGGTACCCTCAAGTAATTAGCGAAGATAGAACACCCCATAAACTCAATATTGGACTTAATGCCTCCCTTTGGAGTTACAATATGATGAAGAAATATGTAAGCAATGCGGTGAACGACCGATAAAATGGTGGAGTAAAATGGTTGTTTACCAAAACCTAACAACGGGACACAGAACCATTGTAGGTAATCATGATGGCATTCTTCAGGTTCACCCGGCCAATTCCTATTTAAATAGATCTCCTCACCCTCATTAGGGAGACCTAGCCATGCGACCAATGAGTCCAATGTCACCACTATTTCCTTTCCATACACATAGGTTTTGAAACCGAATGGTTCTTTGGTGATTTTCAAATTTGCATAAAAGGCTTGAACCACCACCTCATTGTAATGTTCATCACATTCAATTATTGCACGTAAACCCCACCTATCGGTATATTCTTTAACCTTTCCCTTTCAAATGACTTATCAATTCTCCCACAACAGATAAAGTAGAAGCGTGAGAAGCTTGGTCGTTTCGCTAGTGCCTTGTACTTGGCAAAAGCTTCATCATCCCGAAAGAGATAAATATTACCTCGTATGGCGTTGAGGCTCGGCCTAATCGAAGCAAGAGTAGAACTCTGACCGGCGCTTGATCCATCACGTGTTCGCTTGTAGGCGAGCATCTTGCGACCCATTTTCTTCTTGGCGCCTTCTTCACTAGCCATGGAGATTGAGGTTTGAAGATGAAACCCTAGGTTTGTGGATAGAGAGATTGAGGAGAGAATGGGAAAAACGAATGGGTGAAATAGAGAGAGAAGGCTTAGGAGAGTTGAGATCTTGAAGAAATTTGGAGAAGAATCAAGAGGAAAGGGTGTTATTTGGGGTAGAGAGGTGTAGGGTTTGGAGAGGAAAGGGAAGAGGTCGAGTTGGAATTGAAGGGATGGGAGATGGAGAGGTCTGT
This sequence comes from Eleocharis quinqueflora, assembly GCA_964058865.1. NCBI lineage: Eukaryota > Viridiplantae > Streptophyta > Magnoliopsida > Poales > Cyperaceae > Eleocharis > Eleocharis quinqueflora. Next base: position 151,001 of record CAXKVX010001115.1, read on the forward strand.
CGACTTAAGGAGGCATCTCTAGAAATCTCAAACCGTTATAACACTTGGCAATCATTTTAACGGTTAGTTGAAAAAGATGTCGCTGCAAGTAAGTGAACCGTTACAACGCTTAAGTGCAAAGTTAAAAGATTATGGTCCTTGGAACTAAACGTTATAACGCTTTCTAAGCGTTGTATAACACATGCTCCTGGAAGAATTTTGAGAAAATGTGCCCCCTTGAATTAAATTTAACCGTTATAACCCTTATCAAGCGTTATAACGCTTAAGCACAGAATTGAAAGATTATGGTCGAAGGAATTAACCGAAATAACGCTTGCCAAGCGTTGTATAACGCATGGTCCTGGAAGAATTTTGAGAAAATGTGACCCCCTTGAATTAATTTCAACCGTTATTACCCTTAGCAAGCGTTATAACGCTTAAGCACAGTATTGAAGAATAATGAATAGGGCAAGCTTACCGTTATAACGCTTATCAAGCATTGGATAACGCTTTCTCCTGGAAGATTTTGGCGCATTTTTGTTTTTGTTGAATTAATTACAACCGTTATAACACTTCGTAACAGTTATAACAGTTTGTTATAAATTTGAAAGCTCAGATATTTTGACACAGTATGGTTGAACTAATCATTATAACGGTTGTCAACCGTTATAACGGTTTAGGATGATTTTGAGTATTGAGATTGTATTAGTTTGCCAACTTATGATTTTGAGTTTTGTACTAGGTAAGAGCAAGCATGCCGAGTTTGAAACATAGTTCACAATGTAATTGAGTTTGTAGAGGTTTTGTGAAAATATCGGCGACTTGATTTTTGGTGTCTATGTATGATAATTGACCCAAGTGTATTTACTATAATCATCAACAATAACACACACGTACCTCTTTTTGGCCAAGCTAGGTACGCTAATCGGTCCGAATAAGTCAATGTGTATCAATTGTAAAGGTTTGTCAGTGGATACCTCATCCTTGAGAGCAAAACTAGATTTTACTTGGTTACCTTTAATGCATGCATCGCAAACTCCATCCAAGTTGATTTTGTTCAATGAAAGACCTCTAACTAGTTCATGTCTAATGAGCTTCTTAATTGAACTTGCACCTAAATGTGCTAATCTTCTATGCCAAAGCCATGATTGGTTAGTTAAAGCATTTAAACAAATCTCACCTTGTCTAAAATTATTTAAATATAGGTAATATACACTGCTTTTTCTTTCACCTTGGTACACCTCTTCATTTGTTTTGGACCACATTAGATGACAATTGTGATTATCAAATTTAACGTAATAACCGACATCACATAGTTGGCTTACACTAAGTAAATTGAAATTTAATCCATCTACTAGGTATACGTTTGAGATGGTTAAATGTTGGTTTCCAATAGACCCTATACCTACAATCTTGCTTTTTCGTTGGTTACTTCCAAAGGTTACCGAACCACCATCATATGGCTTTAACGAAATAAAGTTAGAACTTGAACCGATCATATGATGAGAGAATCCACTATCGATGATCCAAGCATTTTATCTATGAGTTGACGTCAAACAAACCTATAAGAATATATTAGTAGTTAAACATACTAATATATACTTTGTATAAAACCCCCCTAAAGATATGGCTTGGAAAACGTGGAGAGTTTTTCGATTATGTTATTAATTCCTAATGTTGGGAACCCAAGTAACCAAGGTTCCTTTCTTTCGATATTCACATTCTAATGATATATGACCGTTTCTACAACAATAATTGCAAAATGCTTTGGTTGCGAGATTTTTGTTTAATTTAACAAATCGAATTTGATAGTCATATTTTAATTCTTGAATTTTAGTGATTTTAATATCGTTGGTTTGTCGGAAAACAACTCTTGGTTTCTCATTATGTTGAGAACCAATTTGGGCAAGATTTTTATATTTTGGTTTGTATGTCCAACCGTTTGGTGCCCTATGGTAGATATTGTTTGATCCAGAAGGATTAAAGTAATTGTATCTAGGTTTCAGTTTGCTTTTGGCATAAGGACTATTATTAAACCGATACCTAAAATCATAATTTGACCTACCATTTTGTTTTGGTTGTTTTTGACTATTGCCCCTAAGTGTTTGAGCTTGTTTTCCTTTTACTTTAGGGTTTTGTTGAGAGTTGGATTGAAAAGGGGATGCGCCCTTTTTGTATCCAAGACCCGACTTATCGTTGGGTTTTTGTCCCTCAAATATTTTGTTTAGATCCCTCCTAGTGTCACTACTCAATACACTAGTGGACCCGAAAACCGTTTAGCCACTTGTTGGTGATATTTTATCATTTTTCAAATTACCTTCTTTTACCTTCAATTCAAGTGTGAGTATTTTGTTATTTAACCCGGCAATTACGCTTTCTTTTCTCATTAACTCACGGTTGGTCTCAATAAGAAGCTTATTCAACCTAACAATTTCAATTTTTAAGGATTTCTCATTAGATAAATGCTTGTATCATCAAGTAGGTTCTCATCATCATCCTCATCATCATCATCACTCAAACAAAGAGATGAGGTACACGTTGGCTTAGAAATAAAATTCTTTGAGTTTTGAAACACCTTTGACTCCTTCTTAGGAGATGAAGTGCTAGCCTCTTCAATCGACTTCGTCTCCTTCTCATTCACCGAGTTAACTTTGAGCTTCTTCACTTTGGCTAGAATGGTACTCTTGAGGATCTCAATTGTTGTTGGATCAGTGATGTTGTTGCTAGCTATGATGGAGTCAATGTCGGTTAAGTTTGAATCTTCATCACAAATGGTCATTAGGGAATAGTTCACCTTGTTCTCCTCTTCGACTTCAACTTCGGATTCCTCGCTTTCTTCATCTTCACTATGATTTCATCTATCGACGTGCATTGCTTTAGCATTCTTTTTGCCCTTGTAGCCGTCCTTCTTTGCATGCCCTTTTCGCTCTTGCTTTTCATCACCGTCTTGAGGCCTCATTTGCGGAAATATTTTGTAGCACGTGTGAATGATATGTCCTTCTCTTTCACACATGGCACATACCACCTTCCTGTCCTTGCTTTCTCGCTTGGCGTTGTATTTCTTCTCAAAGGCAAATAGACCTTGCAACATCTTCGCTAGGACTTGTGTTTCTTTCTCATGATCTTGTCCCATGTTTTTGAAGGGATTGTCACTCGTTGATCGTGAATGGACAAATGAAGAGTTGTTGTGCTTGGAGTTTTGCGCCGGGAAAACAATGGCTTTGCCTCCTTGATTTTTGTTGGCGGTTTGTTTGAGAGTTTCTTCGAAGGATCAAAATGAGGTGTATATCTCATCCGGAGTGAATGGCTCCGCATTTCTCCCGTTTACCACCTCAAGTGCTCCAACAAATCCTTGCCAATCGGGCCTCACAATCATTGTGCGAAAGAGCTTACCTACAATCTTGTTGTTAGTCAAGGGTTCACCTATTTCAATAAATTAATTGATGAGAATAGTGAGCCTATGGTACATATCTTCAATGCTCTCATTTTCTTCAATTCTAAAATTGTCATATCTAGTGTCTAAACCGGCTACCTTGTTTTGTTTGATTTGGTCATTACCTTCATACCGTTTTAGTAGGACTTGCCACATGTCATGTGCATTATAAAGGTTACCAAATATTGGACTTGCCACATGTCATGTGCATTATCGTTTCACTAACGGATGATAAGATGGCATTAACGGCGACATCATTATTCTTTTTCTTTGGTAGGCAAATGACATCAAGTTTACCGGTTTCGGTGTTGTATTTTGGTACATACTTGTCCACTATGACATCCCAAATGTCACATATCTCAAGGTAGTTCACCATACAACATTTGTAATGTCCAAAGTTTTTGCAATTCGCACCTAAAATCGGAGGTTCCTTAACATGTCTATATGTGGCCATATTTGGATCTTGGTTTGCAAACTAAAATTAATTCTAGTGAGCAAACTCAACATGCTCTGATACCACTTTGATTTGCCTAGAGGGGGGGGGGGGGGGTGAATAGGTACACAATACAATTTTTAGGGTATTTTTTGCAAATTTGCACGATTCAGATTCAATTTCAATTTCAATCAAAACCAAATCACCCAACTTACTCAAAATAATTAAATTACAGAAATTAAAAATAGATATAGTTTAGAAAGATCAAACAAATCGAAGAATGCGTGACACCGATATGTTAATGGAGTTCGGCTATTGACAAGCCTACTCTCCGAAACTCCCGATCCCCCGACTTGGTAACGAGATCGAGCTGTATGCACTATCACCAAATAGAATTCTTTACAAAGGCCGAGATCTAGCTCTTTACACACGAAGATTAGAGACTAGACCCGTAGAACAAGCACAATAGCACAAGCAAGGAGAATGACAATAATCTCTCAAATCTCACAATTATTTGGCTAATTTAAGTCAATTAAGCTTGAGTATTTTGAGAGTTATGAGAGAGCTTTTTAAAGGTTTAGCAATGGAGGCTGCTAGGGTTTTTTATTTTGCAAAAGATTGATTGAGAAAGAAGAAAGAAGATGTATATCGATAAATAAAAGACATTGTTAGACACAACACTTGCTACCCGGTTGGATTAATAGATTTGAAGAGTGTTCACTACAGAACGGGATGCGTTGATGATTCGTGCAGTTTAAAGCATGCACGAAGTAAGACCTAAGATTCGTGGAGAAAGCACAAGTATAAAGATGTGTGTGATCCGGTTTCACAGGCATCTCGGCAGAGGTAACACTTGTTGGGTAGCATCCAATTCCTTCTAATCAGATTGTCTGTAGTTGTTAGCTCGTCGAGTATATTTAACCACAAAAACACTTGGACTCTATGGGCACTTTTACTTTCCAAATGTGTCGTGTCATTGCTGTTGGTGCCAGTGCTGCAGAGGAAAACTGGTATGCTGATCTTGCCGTGTAATTTCCATCCCTATTTCTTAACCAGATATGTCGTCCTTGTTGGACGGTGACACATGCCTCAAAGTATGGTATTGCCTTTCGACATGATTTCTAGAAGATCTATGCGTCCATGTTGTTCCATGGTTTATCTTCTTGTTGCACGATTGGCGTTGCAGCCCTCCACCAAGCTTGTTCAGAGTTCTCCCAATGCCATAACCATCTCAACAGTAAGGTGATGTTTGTTAGTTCTAAATTTCGAATGCCTAATCCTCCATTTGTTTTTGTTCTCGTGGCCAAGTTCCAACTTATCATAATGAGACCTCGATGATGCTCTTTATGTCAATGCCATAAAAAGGATCGTCTAGTCTTGTCAATCATTTTAATGATCCATGTTGGTAACATAAAGGTCGTCATATAGTAGATCGGGATGGCCATTATATATAGTTCGGTAGGAGCTATTTTCTTAGGATTTTTTGAAGTTTATTTTCAGGTTTAAGTTTGAGTTTACGTGTGTTGTAAGTTATTGGATCAATAAATTACACTCTCTTTTCTTAAATTACATGGAGAAAAAAATAATTAAATCATAAAAAAATAATGTTATTTAATAGTTCAATTGGTTAAACCGTAAGTGCACTTACCTAGTTTTAATCTTTTGGGTAATTTTGAGGAGGCAATTGTCATAGCTAGGTACTTTAATTTTGTGTAGTCGTAAGAGATATTTACATAGTAACATCCTAGCTAGTCCTAATTAATCATATCCGATCCGATGGGGTCATGTGATATATAAGCCTATAACGTGGCATTGAGAAACATGTGAGCATGTACAAAATACATGTGTGCACATGGATCGCGTGTCATCATGACCTAAAAGGTACGTTGATGCATCAATGATCAATCATATATAGCCATCCATCAACCATGCTGTCCCTGCATGAATTAAGAAGTGAAGAATTCATTCAGTCATGGATCGATTCTCTATTTCTCTATCAAGCTAGGTACGTAACTAAGTTCCCATGCAATTAAAAGCAACATGTCGTCATTTTCCTGATAACAGTTACTGTATTGACACCTCAGAGTTCAGATAATTAGTACTGTATCATGAACTTAATTTCGAGTCTACGTCCATGTTACTGCTCAAAAAAGTTTCATCAGCAGTCGCATCTGTGTCCTTTTCAAAATTTAGGAGTAAATCTGCTGATGAAATAAGAAAGCGAGAGGAAGCCCGAATTGTTTAATATTACAAATTTAATAAATAATTATAAATAGAAAAAAATGAAAGATTGTTTTGGAACGTTGAAAGATAAAAAATGTCGGAGTTACGAACATCGGTGTTTTGAAGAAAAAAAGTATCATAATCAGTCGAGCCTACAAGAATTGGAAAAATGTCCACCTTATTCGTATATTGGATTAATTTGAATTTAGATCTTGTATGATTCGATCAAATCATGGTCTATTTAAAATTCCGTACGTAATTATTTTTTTATGTTCCAAATATTGTTTGAATTAGTTTCCAATACAACGATTTTTATCGTACTTAATTTTTATACAAATTAATGGGACTAGAGTTATTACTTTTAGCATGTATAAGTTTCATATCATAAATAAACATGTTTTTAATTATAAACAGATAATCCAAATGATAAAGAATGAGTGATTCAATCATAATCAATGTCAAACAATTTAGATTCAACATAATTTGTTTTATTTTGATGAGTTATTAATTTATTATTGAATACATTAACTATATAATTAATAGAAAAAATATTTCTGTATGATTAATTATATGGAATCAATATATAGCGTCCAAAAAATGCCTTTATAGATATAATAAGTGTTACATCAATATGCATGAATTCGTTATGAGTTATTTAAATAGATGTTTGATATCACATAATTTGATGAAATACCATAACTAAACATTTCAGAGTGCTGATAAGAATTCTGAAGCTTCTTCTGCTTAATTTCTTTTTGAGTGTGTGTAATTCTGTTAGCCGGAATGATTGTTTGAAAAGATTCATTTGCACAACTATTTGGCGAATATCATTAATTAAAAAGATCACTGTAGCTTGGTAAACATCAAAAAGTATCACAGTATTAGTGGTTGACTGGTTGGTAAGTCGTCAAAGTATCACACTGTATCAGTGATTGCCAAATATTTAATAGAATATTAATATTTTACTTGTAGTTTGCTAGTAACACACAATGCACCTATATATTACTGTGGTGGTGCAGTAAGTGACTGGGAGAGAGAATTTAATGAACTTGTTTGTGAAATTATGCCTAAATTACCATCCAATTCATTACCTTAATTTGCCGTGGCAGAAAGGAACAAGCAAATAATTGGGACAGCACTACAGTAAAAAAGTTTTTTTTTTTTTTCAATTTTCATATACAACCTTATATTAAAATCGAATACTTGTGTATAAAATTCGAATCTAACAAAATTGTGAACTTTCTACCTTACTTGGTATCGTAACCAAGCGCGATGACTTTCTTTGCGTAGATGTTACTCGCGTCTTCACGGATCAACCGCAAGGATATCGGTTGACGTCTCGTCTCACGAAAGCTTTCCAAATATGAAGCCTCTACCACGTGCACTCTTTGACGAGTGGAAACAAGATTGGTAGACTTTCTAGAGAACAAAAATTTTCAATCTACTTTGATCTCAACACCTGAGATAGATTGATATTCTTTTATTCGAATTGGATTTCTTTGTGACCTTTTTTCTCTTCTCGGTTTCTCACAGATAGCCAAGAGATGAAATATCAAATAGATGAGATTAATAAAAGACTAAAAGTCTCTCTTGGTTTTCTCCCAGAAAACCCACGTACAGAGAGATCTATATCTCTCTCACTCTTAACTTTCACAATTAAGAAAAAATGCATAACGCACATCATTAAGAAGAGAGTTAGGGATGATTAAGAGAGGAATGCGTCAGAATAGCAACTGATATGACCATTCAAATTAATTATAATTATTTTTATTTTTATTTATGTGAGAGAAAGTAAATGAGTAAATAGTTATTGCTAAAGAATAAATATTTATCATTCATTTCTTTTTGCATAAATAAAATACTCTCGTAGGTTTGGCTCACTCTGAGTCCAACTGTATATCATTGCATAAATAAAATCCTCTTTGCAAACAGAGCGACCCAATTCAAATCCTCTTTGCATAAATAAAATCCTCTCTTTGATCCAATTCAAATATAATTAATCATGCCCCGCATAATTAATTGTTCTATGCTTCAACTTGTCAAACAGAGCGACCCAGTAGGACCCATGTCATGATCAGCAATAAATTAATAAACATTAATTTATTAATCATAATTGGCATCTAGCAATGCATTATGATCACCCGATCAAACACAGACAAACCGTGATCCTTTATTCTTTTGTATCGATTCATTTGTGACGTAATATCATTGATTAATGTCAAGTGTGGGAATGTGTCATCCCTGACCATTAATCATTTTCTTGATCCTCAGTGCATAATTATTATTTGTATCATCCCATGATCACAAATGCATGCATAATAATTATCACTGCATCAAGGGGCCTAGAGATATCACTAATCTCATATGAAATGAGACAGACAAATATATCTTATTGACTATCCATAACTTCTAGCATAATTCATATATATTCGGAAATTATCTTTATAGCCCTCGGTTAAAAACAGCGTTTGATAATCGCACAAAATATACAATAATTATCTAGAATTATGATATCTCAGATAATAAAATCAATACTAATTTATGACTTTGCTGATGACACAAACACAATCTCTACAGCAAGTCAAGGTGGGTCATGTCCAATATCACGTATCCCGTACATGTATATTTATGTTATTAAACAAATACCTCGTATCAGTGATATGTGAAACATGATCACGCATTAATCCACATACTAGTCTATATATAATCATTCAGTGTTCCATGCTAATGATATAAGACTAAGAACTATTAAGAGTTTCACAATTCGAGTCCTCAACTCAAATGATCCGTGAAATATCCAAACTCAAGGAACAAAATGATATAAATCATCCAATGCATAAAACTAAACAAGAGTACCATCACAAATGATTGGTCCTCTAGGTCACTATACTAACAATCTCCTACTTGAACTAGAGTTAATCAAGTATCTTATACCATGATTAAATAGATACCTTGTATCAAGCCCTATTACGTCATATACGATCATGCTAGAGTCAGTTAAGTACCTCGTACCAGTCTCTGATGCATCGTATACCCATAGCGCCAACATGCCCCACATGCTTGGCCAATGGAAGTGGTTTTGTCAGCGGATTAGCTGTGTTGCTGTTCGTACCTACTTTGCACATTTTGATGTGTTCGTTCTCAACGAATTCACGAATCCAAACTGTCATTTGCCTGCCTCGCAAGCAACCATATACTCTGCCTCAACAACGAAGTCAGTCATACTGTCCTGCTTGGAACTCCTCCAACAGACAGTTCCACCATTGAGCATGTATACGTACCCCGTTTCTGACTTTGAGTCATCACGGTCAATTTGAGAACAAGCATCATAATATCCCGTAACTGCGAGATGTTCCTCACTGCCATAGATCAAAATCAAATCCTTAGTCCTTCTCAAGTACTTAAGGATGTTCTTTTGATATCCAATGGTCCTCCCCGGGATCCTTTTGATATCTGCTAGTCATGCTAAGCGCATAAGACATATCTGGGCGCGTACATAACATGGCGTACATAATGGATCCAATAGCCGAGGCATATGAAACCATACTCATCTTCTCTCTTTGCTCATGTGTCCTAGGACACTGAGACACGTTAAGAGAAATGCCATGTGACATAGGTAGGAAACCTCTCTTGGAATCCTGCATGTTGAATCTCTCCAACACCTTTCCTATGTATGTACTTTGACTCAAACCTATGAGTATCTTAGATCTACCACGAAAGATTCTGATACCTAGAATATAGGTAGCCTCGTCCAAGTCTTTCATTGCGAAAGCTTTACTCAATGATGACTTCACAGATTCAAGCATAGAAATATCATTCCCAATTAAAAGAGTGTCAGCGACATACAACACCAAAAACACAATTGAGCTCCCACTCATCTTCTTGTAAACACAAGGTTCTTTTGGATTTCTCATGAATGTTGGATGATCCGCTTTACAAGCTATTTCAAGGGATCTGTTTCAGGCACATGTTAAGATGTTAGGAGTTCGTAGGATATAGATTATTTATGAAATATATTTTGTGTATATGTATCAAAACATATTTAATTATGAATAACATTTGCTTTTGAATAATGCAAATTTATTATTTATTTTGTAAGCATAATGGTAGCACGTCGATAAGCTGAGATTGACCCTCTCACATGAGCAATCGTTTCTGATATCTGAGATATGCCGAAATTAGACCAGATTGTGTCCAGCATGATACAATGTCGCCTCAAAATTTTTATTGAAATGAGACAACAAGTAAGCAGTCATCATGAATTGATCCCTGCAATTTATGAAGCCTATTTTAAAGCCGAGCTGAAGATTAATGTTATTTTTGGGATCCATTATATTGAGTATAGTCTACACCATAGATATAAATAATATAATTGATCGAGACTGGAACATTATTTCGATAAATAAAGACATGTGACTGCTAGACAGTTTATACAACGTCGCATGCATCTCATACTGCATGTGCTTAAGCGACATATGAGAAACGATTTAAGTTTTATTAAAAAAAGATCTCTGTCTTCTCATTATGTCAGACCCATAATTACATAACCCTTGTTACTATTGACTAAATCATTAAAAACAAATATTAATTATGCTACTTTAGTGTGTTTCCTATGACCATGTCAGATTTGGTCTATCGGGGCATTGCTGGGAAAGCTGTTAATTTTGCTTTTGAATGTTTTGAGTACATTAGGAAGATACTTTTAATTACATTACGAATTTACATATATTCATGAATTCATTCTGTGCGCACAATCAATCATATCATTTGAGATATAGATTGGAATATTTATAAATTGAAAGGGATTAGATATTGTCCTAGAGAGATCGTGAAATATCTAATTGAATGTAATTAATATGATATGTGGTATGAGATATACTGTTTATATTCTTATTATTTTAAATAAGAGCTAACTCTATGCTGGTCCTAACATGTTTCTAGTTTAGACTACTCAACTTGCAGGTGTATTGCAAGTTGCATGGTACATTTACGAATATGGAGACTGACAACAATATTATAAATCTTCAAGAAGGAGATGTATGGGTTTTAAAAAAATTGGCTGCCACCCGCCGGTGTGGGCTGCCATCGGTCGGTGGGGGGTTGGCATTGGCCTGCAGATGGCACACCGACCGGTGGTAGGGTTGGCACCAACCAACCGAGGGTCACACCGCCAGGTGGAAATGTTGTTAAAGCTTGACAATGCCTGACATTGGTTGGTGGGGCACGACACCGGACGATGGGGCACGACATCGGTATGACTTGGCATCGGCCTGTAGGGGCTGGCACTTGCCGGTAAGACTTGGTACCGTTCGGTGTGAGGCTGGTACTGGTAACATTCAAAATAGTCATATTCAACCGATAACATTATCCCTTCTTCCATCAAACTGTACATATTTTGTATATTCAACGAGTTTAACATTACAAACGTTAATTAGTTCGAAATAACATAATTTTTGTTTGTTCGAGTTTAAGGCATGTATATTGAATTAAAAAAAGAACAACTTGAAGACAAAAGATCTCCCGACACGAACTTTGAGGAATCAATGTGGATAATTGTATTGCAAATAGTGTGATGCTGAATTGCTGATGCATGCCCCAGCAAATTAAGTTGTCTTCTTGCATTTGGCACCACGCACATTCTTGTAATTTACTCCAGAAAGTTATTAGCACTGTTAGACGAAGATGAGACTAGAGGGTATATAAATCTCGTTTGAATTGAAGCCGTGACTTGATATCTGGTTTTCTGTGTACCACAAGTCACCTGCAAATATCTATCTGTTCCATATCACCGTATGCATGCATGCTCTCTTCACTCTTGCCGCACAACCACATATTTCTCTGACAAAAAGGTTGTGCAGCAACGGGCAACGCCACCATTTAATCCTTTTCAATAATTGAAATTTAATAAATAAATTATAAATATAAACAAAGGCTGTGTCCGAGTTTGATTTACCCCTTTTCACGTCACAATCAGTGAATTATTTTTTTATTGATAAAAAAGTATAAACAAAAAATTAAAATCAGTTGGGTCATTAATTTTTTATGTCATCTTTCGTAACAACTTCAGTTGCGCTCATTGGTACTGTAATTAGTATTTTTTTGTAGTCGCAAATCGTCAAGTCGTAGATGCATGTTCGAATCTATTTCTATCGCGTCGACTTTGATTTGTGAACAGAGAAACAAACGATTCACAATTGATTCTGACGCAAACTCGTGATAAAAAATTACTAATTAAGATATAAGTTGAAGATGAAGTTAAATTTTAGATACACATTCTTCCGACTACAAATGAAATTTGAAACATTGAAAATAGAGTCCAATATGTACAGCTCGATGCCTTGCGACAATAAAAAAACTAATTTCAGTCTCGGCAAGTGTAAACGAAGTTTGTAGAAAAAATTAATCGTATTTAATATTTTTTATTACAACTTCGACTATGCTCGTCGTGATTGTAATTAATTTTTTTTCATCGACAAGCCATCAAGCTGTACATATTCGAGTATATTTTCACCGTGTACAAGCATTCAAGCAAGTGAAACTTTGATAACCCCTTCTACAAGCATTCAAGAGCTCAACTAGTGATTTAGATTATTTTGAGTGATTCTAGATATAGCTAATTTCTCTCTTAAAATTGATTGATTGGTGTGTGATCTTAGTGTGAGATTGTGTGTGATGATCCGTTTGTAAAACATTATTAGTGAATTTTGTCCTAGATTTTGTACCAGATGTTCATGTGGATGTAGGCAAGCTTAACCGCCGAACCACGTTCTATCTTGTGTCATTTTTTCTAACTCTCACTCTCTCTGCTTTCTCTATTTGATTTGGGCTTATATTGCTATTATTTTGAATTGTGAATTGCTAGGGAAGATCATGAGCAGTAATTTGAATTGTTAGCTTCCGCATTGCGTATTGAATTGAATTGATATATTTTTCTATTTTAGAGGCCTTAATTTCTACGGATTTTGAGTCTTAAAAAACTGATAAAACAACTATCCGTGACCAAATTACATGCCATAAACTAAGATTTGAAAATTGAGCAAAGGCTAGCTAGTGTTAACAGATTATGCACAATTTCAGCACCGTGATTCTTCAAGAATAATATTTTTCTCTAAAGCAAAACTAATGATCGAATAGTCATATTCAAAAGGATATCACGCAGAAGAACTCCATTGTTATATATCTAAAAATGTATGTACTTATTTGACTAAAATACAAATTGTTAAAAACCGTGTTTTTCAATTCTAGTATAATACCGAATTTTAGTAATTTGAAACTTCTTATACTAGTTTTTCAAGTTCTTGAATATGCCCTATTTGATATGCAAATATTTGTATATATCTTTTTTGTTTTTTACTATTTCATGGCAGTAGTTCACAATTTTGGAACAAAGAAAAATTGTATACATGATAATTGTACATGGTTTTAGTTGGATTTCACATCAATTGAGCCAAACCAAAATAAACTTGTGTGCAGCAGAGTTACAGAGGCTACAGAAAAACTGCTGCAACTTGAAAATGAGTGGAAATAATGTTGTGCAATAGAAGAAACAAGGCGCAAGTTGCATGCAACAAAACAAATAATCAACAATGCAAATATGCAATGCCAGAAATATAATTGTAAAGCTGGTATGGTAAGTGGTTACAGCTTGCATCTATAAATAAATGAACATCTTGTTAATTATTCTGCTAGCTAGAGTGAAAAGTAGAAAGTTTGGTTTCACTTTACTGTCAAAGATCAAGGTGCATGAGAGCACCAGGCGAGAAACAGCAGGTGAGGCACTACTAGAATTGTTGGTATTACTCTGGTTAGCTAACATTTATTCCGTGGTAAAAAAAGATTTCATGGAAATATTAGAGTTTTCAAATTTCTTTATATTATTTCTGTGAGTAGTTCACAGAACAAATAATTCACGGAAATAACTCATGTGACTCCACGGAAATAACCCATGTTTCCCACGGAAATAATTGCTTTCGGCCCAGTTATCTCTTAACGGGCTTTATTTTCGCTGAATATAACTTGAAGTTAATCTTGTCCCTTCATTCTAGGTTTAATCTCCTAACTCTTTCTCTTTGAAAACTTTTGAGAGAGAATAGAATGTGAAGAAAATTGTATATTTGAGAATTCTGATTTACAAGTTTTGTACATCTGTATTTATAGCCTAAGAGTACAATTAGCCGTTGGCTATATTCCTAATCTGGCATTTAGCCGTTTGGTCATTTCCTAATACTGCTTAATTACAATCTAATATGGCTAGGCACCAATATGGTAATATTGTGATTGCTTGCCTATTTACAACCAATGATGATTTTTCTGAGGTTGATAATATTATTTCTCAACACTCCCCCTCAAGTCGGGTTCGAATAAATTTATAGAACCCAACTTGTTGAGTATATTCAGATGACTAGTCTTATCTAGTGCTTTTGTGAAGATATCTACAAGTTGCTCTTTGCTTCTAACAAATGGAGTTTCTATTTCTCCAGACTGTACTTTTTCTCTGACAAAGTGGCAGTCGACTTCTATATGCTTTGTTCTTTCGTGAAAGACAGGGTTGGTTGCGATATGCCGTGCTGCTTGATTGTCACAGTACATTTGCATAGTTTTTGCATGTTCTATCTTCATGTCTCTAAGTAGGTGCTTGATCCATATGAGTTCGCTTGCTGTTGATGCCATGGCTCTGTATTCTGCTTCTGCACTGGAGCGAGCTATAACATTCTGTTTTTTGCTTTTCCATGTTACCAAGTTGCCACCTCCAAAGGTACAAAAGCCGGTGGTTGATTTCCTGTCACAGCTTCCAGCCCAATCTGCATCAGAGAAACCAACCACATCGTTAGATCCATTTTTTCGCATCCATATTCCTTGACCTGGGGTGCCCTTGAGGTATCTAAGTATTCTGTCAATTGCGCTAAGGTGGCTGGTACGCGGAGCATGCATAAATTGGCTTACCATACTAACTACAAATGCTATATCTGGTCTGGTAACGGTAAGGTATATTAATTTTCCAACCAGCCTTTGGTATTGCCCTATGTCAGATAGTAACTCACCATCTTCTAACCCAAGTCTAGTGGTTGTTTCCATTGGGGTGTGTGCTGGCTTGGCTCCTATTTTTCCAGTTTCTTTTAGTAGGTCAAGTACATACTTTCTTTGTGACAGAAACAAGCCTTTGGTTGAATGTGCTATTTCTATCCCAAGAAAATATGAGAGTTTACCAAGATCTTTTATGTCGAATTCCCTTTTTAAAGATTGTTTGACAATATCGATTTCCTTATTGTTGTTACCTGTAATGATAATGTCATCTACATATACAAGAATAATGGTAGTATGATTTTGTTTGTGTTTAATAAACATGGATGAATCAGATGTGCTTTTTACAAAATTATTTTTTAGGAGGAAGGAGCTTAACTTTGCATACCATGCTCTTGGAGATTGTTTTAATCCGTAAATTGCTTTCTTAAGCTTACATACCTGAGATGAGTCTGATGTGATATTGTAACCTGGAGGGATGGCCATGTAGACTTCTTCCTCCAATACTCCTTGAAGGAATGCATTTTTCACATCCATTTGAAATAAATTCCATCCTAGGTTGGTGGCTACTGATAGTAAACTTCTGACTGTGCTCATTTTTGCTACTGGTGCAAATGTTTCTTGATAGTCAACGCCATAGGTTTGTGTGAAACCTTTGGCCACTAATCTAGCTTTGTACCTTTCAATTGTACCATCGCTATTATACTTAATCTTGTATACCCATTTACATCCTACAGGTTTTTTTTCCTTTTGGAAGACAGACAATATCCCAAGTATGATTTTTTTCTAAGGCTTGTAGTTCCTCGTTCATGGCTTTCTGCCAAACGGGATATTGATTTGCCTCATCCCAAGAGGTAGGTTCAGTTTGATGTGCTATATTCCCTAAATAGGCTTGATATTCTGGTGAAACCTTTTTATAAGAAATATAATTTTGGATTGGATACATTACTTGATGGGATATATAATCCTATAGTCGAATTGGTTGTCGAGTTTGCCTCACTGATCTTCTAACAATGGGTTCTTCTTGAGTTTCTCCTTCATCTTGAGTTTCGTCTGGATTAAAGTCAAGTTCGAAATCTTCTGTTAGATCAATTTATTTGTTTCTTTTTTATATTTTTGATATTTAACATGAATAATATTGAATAGACCCACTTAATTTGTACAATTGTTCATTGTTGAAGTTCTAATAGCAATTAGAATGGGATATAATTGTAAGTTTGCAAGTTATAAACTGTTTGTGATTGAAGTTTTTCACAATTAAGTGGGTACTATTGTTACATGTATGTGAGACCATTGATTTTTGAAACTTTAATTTCTTTATAATTGGTACTCTTGGTACTGTCCGGTATTAACTTCAAATCATGAACAATTTTTGTATTATGGAAAATTATATGACTAATATATGTTTGTCTTTTTTGTGCACAAGGAATCCAATGTGAGCGTGGAATGAATGGAATGTCAGAAGCAAGATGCATAGATTGAATGAAAAAGAGCAAATAACAGAAGAATTAGACAACTTATTGGAACATAGATAAATTAATTTTAATTTTGGCATTTTTTGTAGACTTTGGTAGGAATGAAGTATGTTAGTTTTGTTTACTTGTATAATATGAGTATTATTAAATTTGTTTGGGAAAATATAAAATTACTATTACTGTGTTTTTCAAATAATTTCTGCTTTAATGGTGTAATTATGAATAATTCCAAATCAGAGCTAATTGTAATATTTCAATTTTAATTGTTTGTCATTCAATGAAATGATGCCATTTGTCGCATATATGTTGATAGAAAATTAATTATTTTTGTGAAAATATTGGTGGGACCATGTTGACAGAATTAATATTTCCGTGGATATCAATTAGTGTTTCTGTGAGTGATTATTTCCATGGAGTGATGAGAGACACGGGCCATGGCCCATTTGAGGAATTATTTTCATGGAAACAATTCCGTGGATATACTCACGGAAAAAGTTATTTCCGTGCACTTCAACGGAAATAGTAGTATTTGTGTCGAAAGGTGTTCCGTGGGAGAAGTTCCGTGGTAATTCCACGGAAATGAACCCTATTCCGTGGTTATGTCTACAGAATAGCCTATTTTTCTTCCACAGTAATAACTCAGATTCTAGTAGTGAGGTGATGAGAACTTTTTACCATTGAATATAGATGTGTTGTGTGTACCTCTCTCTGAAAAAAATAAAATATCAAATATGGGTATGTACTCCGTACTCGGAAAATTAATAATTGATGGTCAGGTCAGGTGTCCTATTTTCTGTCCTTTTCACTAATTTCTCTGAAGCCTGAAGCCTGAAGCCGGTTGTTGCTGTTAGATCAGAAGATGGTGATCGAGTACTGTCATGTGGCAAAAGCAAATTCTGGGTACATCATGGCTAGCTGATGGTTATAACTAATAGCTGATAATTCATCAAATCATTGCCAATTGGGGCAAGCTTTATATTTTTTTTCATGAGTCATGACTAATAAATATTTCTCATTATCAGCATTGATCACATCGATCTCCAATATTGTACTAAATGCTGAACCGTCTTAAACATCATGATATCATTGCAAACAATATATATTAAATCTTGAGTTATGAGGCCATGCATCAATATATTAGCAGTCTTTACTCAGTGAGTTCTTCACGAATCCGACAACAAGAGGTTGTGTCTGAGTTTCACAAAGCACTAATTCTGAAAGAAACCACGCACTAACGATGTCGAAAAATCAATTTCGGCTGTGGGATGAGTTTATTCTCAATTTGCGTATATATCTAAATTTTTAGAAGTGCAAACATTGTTGGGCTGTCTTCAGTAAGAGAAAAAAAAGGAAATGTAAATAGAAGAAAAATAGGACAAATTAAAGAGAGACAGGGGAATCCCTTGAATAACTAGCTAGGAATCGTACTAACTCGATCTTCCAAAAAATGGTACAAGCTACTTGGTCCAACAGTTTATTCAATAATTAATTATTGTACTTATTGATCCAAAAAATCAGGAATCTGTCCAATGACAAATATTAATTTACAAGCACATCTGGCATCTCAGTATATAGGTGGCTGAAGTATTTCCAGTGAGGCCTTGTCTCTCTCACCAGTACATTTTATGCTTGCAAATAGCTAGATAAATAGTTAGTGAGTACGCATTCGTTATGATCGAAGTTGTGAAGCGCATGCAACATTAATTACCAGTTTACAATTAAGTTGCAACCTTAATTTCATATCAACGTACTGTTAATTAGCGCGCAGCTTGAACGGGCGATCTGGCATTAAATTAATTTCCGTTGCTTAATGCGCATCAAGGGAATTATGTATGTATGTATGTATGTATGTATGTATGTATGTATGTATGTATGTATGTATGTATGTGCATTAATTTTTGATAACCAATTAATGATATTTAAGTGGGCACCCAGTAATCATGCATGATGACGTTACTAGCTACCTTGTTCTGTTTTTCCACTCGATGCAACGATTGGTTTTACCGCGTACCAAGTAAATTAATTTTCTGGTTATTAATTCTGTATGGAGTTCTTCGATCGATTTTGGTGCCAATTCTGTTGATACAAATTATGTCATGTATTTTTTTTATTGTATCACAATTATGTTTTATATTTGATAAAATATGATTGTCAATTTTACCAACTTTAATTAATTGTCAATATATTTATTAAATAGAACTTATTTTATGATTCATTTTATTTCTATTCAATTTATTTTTATCACAATTATGTTTTATATTATGTATTTCAGTTTGACTAATTGATGATTAGCTCTTTTATGATTGATTCACTTTATTATGTTATCTGTGAATTACTTATGTTGTTATTAGCAAGCATTTTTTAATGAAGACTTGCATAAATTTTTTTTAACGAAACAACATGAAGTTTATATATGAGATGTCGGTTGAAACAATATATATATATATATATATATATATATGAGTTGAATAAGCCTCACATGGTATTTAAAGTTTGATGAGCTCATAAATCATGTTTGTATTTAAAGAAAATATAGTAGATCAATGATATCTCAAGGTTAGTGAGAGTAAATTATCATTTTCTTTGTACATGAAATAAAAAAAAGTGATGCTCTTAAAGTGTATAGACACTAAACACTGATGTACTCGTTTAATCGTCTATTACAAAATGAAAATATAGTGATTCCGTAATAGAGGAGAGATAAAAATCAAGATTTCATTATATTAAGATGGGTAAATAAAAGAGGAAAGAGGGAACCTAATCAGTAATCATGTTCACAGTACAATATTAATGAAGTTTTAATTGAGAGGAGGCTGGAGGCTGGAGGCCTACTCCTAACTTCCTCATAGAGGCCTCCTCTCAATTAAAACTCTGCCTCGCTCTATGAGGAAGTGA
This sequence comes from Eleocharis quinqueflora, assembly GCA_964058865.1. Lineage (NCBI taxonomy): Eukaryota > Viridiplantae > Streptophyta > Magnoliopsida > Poales > Cyperaceae > Eleocharis > Eleocharis quinqueflora. The sequence goes on from CAXKVX010001115.1 coordinate 170,460, forward strand.
GGAGGAACTCAGAGCGATAGTCAGGCTGCGCGCGCGGTGTCTCCTGTCTCGTGTAGTAGTAGATCGAGCAATTAAAGAGAGGTCACAGTCACAGAGCGATATGATTTAAAAGGCTTTCGATGATACTTTCTTATCTAAAGTGATTAATTTTGGTACTTGAATATATATATAGTAGTTTTTGTGGAGTGAATGAAATCACTCAACTGGAGGAAAGAAAATCACTTTTGAATTCTCGATGTTTGAAATCAATTAGCTAGATATAGATTGAAGATGCTACAACTCTGCATTTTTAAACCAACCTACACGCGCCCAAATACGTCGTAGTTAGTATGACTTGCTATTTTTGTTTTTCTTTTCTTTTCTCGTGTTACAAGCTGGGGGCCCGCATTTCTATTTTCAGTATATATATTTTTTTTTCTCTCCACCAAAAAGATCCGCAAGAAAAAAAAAAAATGTCATTTAGGGAAAGATAGTGGGCCTATGCTTGGTTGGTTGAGGTGTTGTGTCAATTTAATACCCGACCCCTCTCTCTCTCCATTTCTGTCTTTCTTTCTTCTCATTTCTCTCTCTTTCTCTTTCTCTCTCTCTTTCTGCTATACTCCTCCAATGTACCATTGTACCAATGATGTATGATATATCCTTCCAAGCATCCAATTGATTCAACAATTACATCTCTTAAGTCTGTGCTGATAAGGATCATCATTTCTTAATTAAGTCCTACTTCTTTACTTGATCAATTGAAGAAATGACAGTGTCACAAGTGCCAGACTCCTCCGATCCCGAATCGACCACCTCATCCTCGGCCTCGTCTTCAAATATGCCCAGAAACCCGGACCCAAAACCTGAAACTTCAAAACCGAAACGGGCCCGTGATGCCAACAATCACCATCCTTCATATCGTGGCGTACGCATGCGTACTTGGGGCAAATGGGTATCAGAGATTCGCGAGCCCAAGAAGAAATCCCGTATTTGGCTCGGTACATTCCCCACACCGGAGATGGCGGCTCGTGCACATGACGTCGCAGCGTTGAGTATCAAGGGTGCGGGTGCAGTGCTAAACTTCCCTGAATTGGCCTCCGTGTTGCCACGCCCGACCTCTCTTTCTCCACGGGATGTTCAGGCTGCAGCAGCACAGGCAGCTGCAATGGATTTAACAAACGATCATTGTCCGAATCGTGATGCGGCTACTGTTGAAGAGGAGCTGTTGGATGAAATTGTGGAGCTTCCGAGATTAGAGGACGAAAGCTCCGAGTCGACCGGGTCCGCTTTTGTTACCGGTTTGGACTTTAGTGACGAATTTGTGAACCAAGCCGAGCATGACGGCCTCGGGTTCGGTTACGGGTTTGGATTTGGATTCGGGTCGGATGAGATGTGGGCTCAATCTGAAGCTTGCGTGCCTAGTGGGTTTGGTTCAACTTTGCTCTGGGATTTCTGAATTCTAAGTACATACATTTTGTTGTTTTTGTTTTCTTAAACTTTCTTTTGTTGTAAATTTCGTTGCATCTTGGAGTACTATTTTACATTTCTTACTATTTGGTTTGTGCCTCTATCTTTGGACGTATTGAGTATTAAATTATTAATTGACCATATCTGATATCTAAAGATCGGATCAAATAAAAACAAAGCACTAATAATTAATGTTGATTCCAATTGTTCCTTGACAATATGATTACACAGTACCACATCATTACTTGAACTTTAGCATACATGTCATATCAATGAAAATAATTGGTACTTTTCGGTAATGGAGAATTTAATCACTTTTTCTTTTATTTTTTTTAAGTCCTATCAAGGCTCTCAAACTAAATGGGTGAGAATTATTATTATTTTTTTGCCTCTTCCACCCCTATTTTTCTTTTTATGTTTTCCACTTGATGCTTTCTCTCTATTGTGTCTTCTTCAGATGATTGTTATTTTTGTATATAATGTAATATAGAAGTGTTGCTTGATCATGCTTTTCACAAACTTTGAAAGTTGCTCACTGATATTTAAATCTGATTTTTTTTTATCATATAACAATTATTTTGCAATTAATTTTTAGCTCTGGTGTTTAAAGAAAATGAATATATGCATATATTGTACGTCGGAATATATATTAATATAGTACTTTAACTTATGAAAGTTGCTAATTTAAGTTGTAATTTGAACGTATTTCTTTGTTTTAGAATAGTCTTTGATTACTGATTTTGCGCTAATTACCATTAGAAGATTAGCATTATTTGAATTAACATCATTCCTAAATTAAGTACATATATAATTTAACTACAATAAAAGTTAGTGTGGAAGTTATTTTTAAAACTAGAATTAGCACTGTTTTCTTACAGTTCTGCACAAAAACGAACACAAATATTATATATTACAAGCGATTCTAGTGCATCTAAATATGGCGCCAAATAACTGGTTTCCTATTTGGGAACTTTATATGTAGGAAAAATGAAATATATTTAAGTCCAATTAAAAGTAAAATTGCATTAATTTTGTACCAAAACAACAAAATGGGAGAATCTGTGTCAATTCCACCAGGCTAGTTATTTTTTTGATGGAATCTTGCCCTTGGGCTTTCATTAATTGAAATTGGAAGTTTCATTACAATGCCTCAGAAGAAAAAAGAAAATAGAAAAAGAAGTGGGAATGAAACTATCCTAAACGTTACATTATCAATTTTGCATCAGTGGAATTGTCATAGTCCAAGTTTTGCAGACCCATCAATTTTGCACCAGGCTAGTTATTGATACTGAAGAAACTTGTACTACATATTATTGTCAGAAAATGTGAATGTCATTTTGGTGTTGAATGAATGTCAAAGTTGAAGAAATGGCGATTGCAGAAAACAAAGAAACAGAAAGGACGAGAGGTACTGTGGCATATGTAAGCCCTAGCAAGATTCGAATCTTTGAATTTTATGTATTTGTTGGTAGTTGATAGTGATTATTTATTTGCCGCATTGTCTTGCCTGTTAAACAGTCATTTCTGCTATCGACCTATCGTACAACAAATTAATATTGTCCCCATGATTTCCGTGCAAATAGAATAATAAACCAACGACACCTGGGAAACAAATATATATGCAATTGCATTACATTATTGCAAATTTGCAATTAATAAACCAAATCATAGTCGTAGAGTATATATAATATAATTAGCTAGGTCAAATCAGTGAAACAAGCTCATTATATATAGACTAAAACGACCGTTGAAGTTCACAATGTGGACATGAGTACGTGGTTATGTTACCGTTTATTTCTGCGCAAAGTGTATGTGTATGCATGGCTGAGAGAAAGAGAAAGTATGTATGTAGAAATAGTTTAGGTTGCATGAGATAATGCATGTCTTGTGCAACGTCTCTATCCAAACGGCTAACGGTCCCAAGACGAGATTTTTCTGGGGTTTAATTCTACAGGAGCAAGATATTTTTTCATGCAATAATCTATCAAAAGGACCTCGTATATTGATAAATCAATTGTGAAAGAGAAAGGACATTCACATTAGCAGCCTACGCATTAATAGATAAATAATCCACTGCACTTTTTTTGCTAGAAAATCTGTGATATTTAGTAAGTTCTGTTTTTTATTCCTTCTTTCTACATTACAACGTGTTCTCAATTAATCCAACAAATATTATTCAATTTAAAATAAAAGTTAAATCTTGCAACGTGTTCTCAATTTTTTGATAGGGGACGTCTCAATGCAAATTTACATTGGTATCTAGGACTGCTAATGAACATGACGGTTCATGACAAAATGAAACCTAAGTTCAAACAATCCAATAGAACAATCAAGTTCTAACTCTTTGTTTCACACAGAGAACTAAGTTATTCGCACAAAGAAATCTAAGTTATTCAATACAGTGATGAAAAAGCTTTCATTTAAAAAGGACAGTGCACTGTGGTGTTCAGAATCATGTTCATATGGTTAGCTTATGAACAAATATTGGACTTTATTCAGTTATAAGATGAATTGGACATGAACTGAATATTAGTAGATAGTTATGAACTTGGTTTGGTCATGAACTTCAACTCCTCATTAGCGGGCTAAGGTGGACATGAACTGGAACCCGTCCAGTAGCAGCCCTATTGGTATAAAATATAAAAATTTGGACTTTCATCTAATAGTTTTATATTTGCAACAATGGAGTTTCAGCGGCTTAATGATGAACTAGTAATCGTACCCATGCACAACAACGGGAGAAAATAATGTACACGAAAAATCACCCGCATATTAACCAGTGCAATCGTCATGCGTCTTGCGTCTTGTGTCATGCGTCTAGCATCATGCAGCATGCACCGTCATGCGGCATGAGTCATGCGTGTTGCACCGACTTGCGTCACACGTCATGTGACTTGCAGCTTCTTGGGTCTTGCGTCATGGGTCATGCGTCATGTGTCGTGCACCGTCTTGTGTCAAGCTTTATGTAATGCGTCATACATCATGCGGCTTGGAGTGTCTTGCATCATACGTCTTGCTTCAAGCATCATAAGTCATGCGACTTGCAGCGTCTTGCGTCATGGGTCATGGGTCATGTGCCATGCTTCATGTGGCTTGCATCATTCGTCGTGCGTCATGCGTAATGTGTCATGCGTCTTACATCATGCGTCATGCGACTTCATGTGCGTCATGCGTCATGCGTCTTGCGTCAGGCGTCATGCGTGTTGCACCGTCTTGCGTGTTGCACCGTCTTGCGTCATGACACTTTCTGCGTCATGTGTCATGGTGTCAATTTTTTTAAATCTTGGTCATTAATGCAATTCTTATTTTTTGCAGAGCGCTATTTTGCACGAGAGCGGATGCGGGTATCGTATCTGGTACGAAACCGATGCAACGATACATCAATTTAAAAAAATCAGAGATACGGGTGCGACTATATATATGTTAAACTTTCATTAAAAAATTAATATAATATCAATATATTGGTAAATATTTTGTTTTTAGTGCAGTAGTAGCAGTGATAGACAAGAATAAATATTAGTAAATAACAATATGAACACAAAGAACATTGTAGTGCAGTGGTAGGAGGTGGGTGTAACAATTGATCCCCAGTTCGATTCCCGTGTGTAGCAATGATTTTTGCAACAAATAAAGCCTTGAAGAGATCTTCTGTGGCGACACCCAGCTGCACCCATCCGCAAAGGGATAAAATTCAGGGATCAATTGTGGCGTTGGTTGTGTATGCGTGTGTGTTGAGCTCATAATTGGAAAATAGTTCAATGTGCAGACTCGATAGGAGTTTAATCCAACGTTTGAGACTCTATCCGCACAAAAGACCATTAAATCAGGGCCCTTGCAGGATCTAGACATTAAGCTCATTATAAAAAGGAGAACCAATCAAATTCATAATTGACTCAATTTTGATGTCATGCTTCTATGAAAAATTGAGTATACATCTAAAATTAAATTTTAAGTCAAAAATACTTTTCAAATATTATGTATCGTAAAAGTTGAAACACTAGATTTTTGTATTCATGTTGAAATTAAAGACACACTACGAAGAAATGATCTTATGCAATCCTCTCTTTTATGCCGATTATATTTAAACCAGGTGTCGAAGTGTCGGTTCCATCCTGCGGATTAATTCTTCATCGGTTTTTCCAATAATGGGTGTATAAATAAAAACATACACACCCTTTATTTAGTAAGTTTGGTGTATAAATTATCCGTGTAGAGCGTCAAACATCTATCCCTTTGTTTACTAATCACCTGATGTAAATGATGTGGATTTTTTTGCAGCCTCTCATTACACCCTTTATTAGAATCCTCGTGTAGAAAACTTAGAAGTAAAAAGGAAAAACAAAGAAGTTGATTTAAATTGTGCACCCTTTATTAGAATCCTCTCATTACACCTTTTTTTTGAGACTATTTTGTAACTCCATTTTTTGTTTCTTTTGTTAGTGTCTACGAATTCAATAATTAGTGGTGCAATCAAATTAATGTGGGTCCATATATAGCAGAGTTTGCCTATTTTGTATAAGATTTTTGCTTTCCTAAACTATAGAGAACAAAATCATTGGTTTTGTTTAATTTGCACATGCTCCGAATCTGCAGCTAACATTAATTAATAAAAAAAATAGTTTCATAAATAAATTATTCAGAATGTCGTTTCCGTATTAATGAACAAAAAGATCAGCATCTTTAATCAATGTCTGCATGCGCAACGTTAATGCCCCTTGGTAAAAAAACATTTAATTGTCGTCTCTTCGTTGTCAGTAAATCTGAGCCCTTTATTTGCATCAAGATTTGTACTCTCACAACAAATATTATCTGGTCCTGAATCACATCACAACCAATCATTTCCTACAGCGCAACAGATCTGGATCGTTCGCTTCTAGTTGTGCATAGAAGACAAGCTAGCTTTCCAGAGAACATTCTTGACATTAATTAACAAAAATAATATAAAAATATTCTCTCCTTAGTACCGTTCACAATTATTGTGTCTTCCACTATCGTCTTCTTTAACACGCTTTCCCCAGTTTCTCCACTTTTTATTATTTCACCATCGTTATTTGGGATCCTTTCTTCCGACAAGCTTTTTGTGCATAGCAAGAAGCTGATCGACTCGACAACCACAATTTGGAACTTTCTAAAGGTGTGCACTAAAAAGGTCAACAAGAAGGCATATACAACATTGAAAAAATAAATACAAATCCTTCTCATTACACTATTTTTGTTTGAACAAAATAGAAGAAAACTATACTAATTGAAATTTTTTATACTACTCATTAAACTTTTTTGTGTATTTTAGAAAGTGATAGCAAAGTCATTGCTCGATCAAGTGGTATATGCTTAACATTTAACACAAAAATAAATCCTGGAGACCCTAAATCCTAGAGCCTCTAAATCCTAAATTTTAGAGACCCACAATTGAACTAGCTACAAAAATATCTCGCAAGCACTTCATGTATTTTTTTAGAATAATAATGTACAACTTGACTAATTTAATTTGAAATTTTGAGGATGGGGATAATTAATTAAATTTACAACTTGGCTTTTCTAATTTCTCAGCGAAGTATCATGATGTAAAGAGTTCGTTTCACTGTGCTTCCTGATGATCATGGTGCTTGCACAAGTTGTTTCATGCTCTTCTTGGTCTTTTGCCGATCTTCACAGTCTCAAGTCGACGTAATTAATTTTACTTTCCATTATTTATGGCCAAAGTTGTACATTTATATATATTCATTAGGTAATTAATTTCACTCTAACTATTTTTTTGTTGTTTTTTGTTTCTACATATGCAAAATTTTTGTCAATTGTCGATGGACAATGCTATCAAAGAAGAGATAGCATTGGAAAGGTAATACCCACATTTGTACCGAGGCATGTTTCATACAAGCAGTGGTATGGAGCTTTGCAATGTGTACTATGATAAAATCATTTGTTCGTTCTAACAGTCACCAAATTTGCACATGTTTACTTCATCAAGCATTGAATTGTTAATATTATTTGGCAGTTTATAATTGTTAATACTATTAGGCTGTTTATACTAAAGGGATATTTAATTTGTACTACTATTAGCTAGGCTGTTCATTTCAAAGAAAATATTATTAGATAGTTTTAGTTGTAACTTTTCTACATGAAACTCTATTTGGACAAGATGACGGTGCAAAAGAAACAGAGCTTATGGAGAAGGTTGTTAAAAAGAGACACAAGACATCAGTCTATTTAATGAACATCTGGAATGTTCATGTTCAAAGGCACGCTTTTCTTCATGATGCATTTCCTCTCAACGATGCTTTTTTCAGGCATGTCAAGCGAATGTGAGGAAGTACGTCGGGTAGGAAACACGATAAGCTACAAAGAAAAAACATGAGTGCAACAAAAAAGCTGCATGATTAAAGCTGGATGGGATGAGCTTATATACGTTTGCAGCGCTGCATGCCAATGGCACCATGAACAAATTGAGCTTTGTTCGCCTCGATGATACATTATTATTTTGTTATGTGTGGTGTATATTTTGATGGTTATGTGTCGCATGTCTTTTGTTGTTATGTGTGGTTCTGTAGTAAAAAACTTGTAATTAATAGGTGTTATATACTTTTTTGTGTGATGCTTGGTTATTATACACAACTAAATTTTACAATTTTCTACATTTTCAATTAATACACACAACAAAAGTACAAGCACGAATAAAATAATTAAACTTCGCACAATCAAATTAAGCTTCAAAATGACTTGGAATGTTGGACTTAAATTCATAATTCCATAATTGTAATATTTACTTATACGTAATTTGATAAAATCTTTATGTGAAAAAATGTTGGATGTTGTGGTTCAAATCCAGATCCTCACGGTCCAGAACACCTTAAACACTATCTCACTCACCTGGGAAGAATTAGAATTTGAAGTACTCTTTTGAACAAATTGATGCATAATGATGAATTTTGTTTTCTTCTTTTAATTTGGCCTGCAAACTGCAATGGAGAAACTTATACAAGCCTAAAAGAAGAGGTTATTTAATCTACTTTTCATTTGCCATTTAGTGTGAATTGTAGTACTAATTGTTTGTTATTTGTCTCAATTTTGTATTTTTGTGTTATGTAGGGTTCATTACCGAATTAACGAGGCATGGGAGGAATTAGAAATGATAATTATATAATACATGGATAGTCATCACTCGATTCATAGCGACTTAATGAGAAATGCGATGAATTAGAAATGATAATGGTATAATACAATGGTAGTCATTACATGAGAGAATATTGTAATACAACTAGATATGTAATTATTTTGTTTTAATTAATGTCATGGATATTATTAATTATTTTACTGTTTTGTTGGTGATACTTTTGATGTGTTGCATGATCCGGATGCATGTGTAATCATGTTTTTCATTAATGCAGATGACATATGTACATCAGGTTGTATGCGTGTGTCTATGTATATATATATATAGAGAGAGAAAGATATATATGCTAGGGTGCTCCATGGAGCACCAAACCCCTAATGCTCCACACCGTATCTCCAATTTAAAAGTTCCAACGACCGATCTGAACCGTTGAACATGATCTACATATTGAAATCTACTTGGAAATTGAATTTTACATTTTTTGAATTTTTTTGCTATTTTTAGAGAGGTAGGAAAATTGCTACTTTTGTTGGTCCAGAAACCGTTTGATTAGCAACTTTTCTACCTCTTTAAAAAAATAGCAAAAAATTTAAAAAATTGTAAAATTCAATCTCCAAGTAGATTTCAATATGTAGATCATGTTCAACAGTTCGAATCGGTCATTGAAATTTTCAAATTGGATATAACGAACGTGGAGCACGAGCAATTTGGTGCTCCATGGAGCACTCTAGCTTTTCTCTCTCTCTATCTCTCTCTCTCTCTCTCTCTCTATATATATAATCTAGTTACGATGATATGTAGAACTATTAATGCATGTATGAATATATATATAATCTAACTACGGTGATATGCAAAACTATATTAATGCATGTATGAGATTTCAGGATTAAGATTCAGATAAAGAATACTTTATAAATATTTTGAAGTGGAAACAATTTCAATTGTAAATATCCATAATTGCATGCAAGTAACATAGTGTGGAAAAATTAATTCAGGGTGCTTATCACTACCACAGAAAGGGGTTATTATTGCGCCCCTATTATAATGAAGGTAAGGTAATACCGCTATAATAGCTTCAGATTGGCATTTCTGAAATTTTCTCTGAAGCTATTATAGCGGTTCCTTACTAAACGCCATTATAATAGGGTGCAGAAAATATCTCCAGGTCTATTATAGCAGATCCTATGGAAGGGCCGCTATAATAGACCCCTATGTTATAACGGCCTTTATTGAGCACCCGCTATAACAGACTATTATAGCGGTTCCATACAACATTCTGCTATAATAACTTTTAGGTTATTATTTCAGAGCCCACCAATCCTCTTCTTCCCAATTCCTTGGCGCCAATTCATTTTCCACCAGTCACCAGCAGCCACACCAACCACCATTAAAACTCTTCATTAATACAATTTCTAACATCTCCAAAACTCAAAATATATTTGCCTAACTTCATTTATATTAATAACGCTTGAAGCGATCGAGGCAGACAAAAGCATTATACAAAGCTATTTATATTGTATGAATTTTTATTATTTCTGACCCATTAAATTACTTTTTTATTACTTTTTTTAACAATTTGTTTCATAAAAAAAAATTGTGTTCAGGAGTGGGGTTTAAATCCTGAACTCCTCCTTAACATCAACACCCTCTAACCACTACACTCTCATTTGTTTCGTGATGAAACATGAACTGCAAATCCTTTAAGCCATCTTTCAACCCATTTTTTATTAATTTACTATAAAAAAAAAGTACCGACTTATTGTGTATATCGTCCTTAAAAGTATTTTTAATATTGTAGGTTATAGAGTGTAATGATATACCGACTTATTGTGTTAATGATATCCTTTAGTTGTGTAATGATACCATTTAATTGTGCAAAGATTTTGAGCTAGTACCAAACTGATATCAAATGGTACCAAACTGATATCAAATGGTACCAAACTGAAATAATTAACTAAGGATTATGCTTTGAGTTAGGGTTTTGATTGTGGAGTTACGTCTTTGATTGAATTGTCGATTTAAATGTTTGGTTTTGGGTTTAGGAATTAGGGTATAGGATTTACGGTTTAGGGTCTAGGGTTTAGAGTTTATGGTTTATGGTTTAGGGTTTACAGTTAAGGGTTTACGGTTTACGGTTTAGGGTTTATGTAATTTTTGTTTCCATATAATTGTGATTTCTTGTAATATAGTTCTAACATTTCATATTAACAACCAGGCCTTCTGATGGTGCGTCAGGCGGAGCTAGCAGCTTTGGCCGAAAGATGAGAACGGAGGCCAATGCACAAAAGGTTAAAGAAAAACAAGACAAGCATATCGAGTTCGATGAGAACGACGTAGCACCGGTGATATGGCTAAAGATTGGACGACATGGCTCGGTATTTTTGTTAGATCGCACGTGCCATGTGACATCAAACACTGGGAAGAATTGGACAAGAATACAAAGAAGAGTCTTTGGAAAGGGATTAAGGTCAAATCTTATACTCTAAAACTCTAAATTTTGCTATTTTTAATATTTAATATTGATATTCATTCCAATTTTGTTGTTTTTATAGGAGACTTGGAACATTCCAGACGACAGCTGGAAAAGCAAAGTCCTTGCGAAGTTGGACGAGCTTTGGAAGGCTTGGAAGGTTAGACTGAGGCAGCAGTACATCTATCGAGAGAATCCGTTTGACTCTTATGGAAAAAGGAGAACCAATCGCTGAGAAGCAATGGCGGAACTTCGATGCCTACACGCACAGTGATGAGTTTCAGGTATGATATTCTTTTATCTCTCATGAAATTCTCTAATTTCAATTGTAAACCGACAAATTATCAATATATTTACTACTATATTGATTTCTTATTTGTAGGCGCTACGTCAGTGTAATAAACAAAACGCAGACAAAATGGTGCATCACCACACAACTGGTTCAGGTCGTATCAAAAGCGCAAGGAAAAATTAGAAACCCGTTGATGTTATCAGAATTGGAGATGGTATTTATTTTTAATGTTTCTACATTAAAAGCGCAAGGAAAAAATATAAATGACTAAATTATGACTAATTATTGTTTCTATATTTTTATTGTGTCACGAGAGGAGTCAGAAGTGGTCAGCCCTTCCATCGGTGATAGAGGTCGCTAAGCGAACGGTACTATATTTTTCATTGTCATTGTCAAGGAAGTGGTCAGCCCTTCCATCAGACGAAAGTGGTCAGCCCTTCCATCAGATGAGTAAAGGACGGTGAATATGTCATTGTCAATGAGGCAACGAGAGAGGTCGCTAAGCGAACGGTACTATATTTTTCTTCACACTTTTCTCAATGTATTATATTATCTAAATTATAAACTTATTGTTCTATACTATTCTTAATTTATTTTAATTAATCTTAGGTAGCAAAATCCACAGAAGCCTCTTAAGGGGCATTCCGAGAGCACCGACATCACGATGTACTTACTGCTACTCACGGGACCCAGGATCATGGAGGTAGGGTGCGGGGCTACCCTAATACGGTCGGGCTCAAGGATGTGTACGGAAAGGAGCCGTGGAGGAAGACTGCGCATGAGAGATGCGTCTCTAGGGAAGAGTATGAACAACTGCAATCCCAAATCATGAGTATGCATGAGTACATGCTCATATCAGGTAACATGAAAGCGATGCTGCACTTTGCTTCCCAACAAGCCAATATGCCTCCCCCTGAGCCGATGCAGGCTAGCTATTCTCGTTGGAGAGCCGAGGACATCGAGGTTACCGTTGGCTAGCTATTCTTGTAATTTTGCTTTTAGGTCGCCACACTGTGCAACTTGTATGATCCGGCAGATGCAGCTAGGACGTTGGTGGCTCATGGGACTGTACTGCCATATGACCCGAATGCTTCGACCATTCACAACGTGCCTATTCCTCCTGATACAGTTAGGATGACGATAGATACAATCGTTCCAGGTAATGAATTAAAGTACCATATAAAGTGTTTTTAATATTTTAGGTAATGAATCAACTAAAATAGTCACTTATTTGTAGGTTAAGAACGAGTGAAAGTGCCTTATCCAACAGACGATTTGTATGACGTCGGTGACCTTGTCACTTATCATGTTTGTTGGCCTTCATATTTTGTGGAGTTGTGTCCTCATGAGCAGGTATAATGAATCAACTAAATTCTAATTTTATTATGCATTTAATTTGATTTTTGTACTCACATGATTTAGCGCAGGCTCGAGCACCCGAGAAGGAAAGAGAAAAGGCACCCAGTGCAAGCACAGTCAGTCATCAAAGGCCTCACCTTCTTCCCATTGAATGCTTGTCGTTTCTTGACGCATCTAGCTTAAAGCTTTACAATATAGTGTGCATTTGATTTATTTCTTGTAAAATGAATAAACATTTCAATATTGTTGCAATTTCACAAAATCAAATTTAATAGATGGTGTCGCAACCGAAGGAACAAGTTATCTTCACAATTGGCGACAAGCACTTGTTCGGCATCGATGATGTGCACATTCTGGCACTTAGTGAGATAATGGACATTCTCAAGCCGGGTCATTAGCTAAGTGTCTCGCTTATCCAAATATGGTGCAAGTAAGAATCTTCAAACTTAATATCTATGCAATTAGATTATAGTTAATACTTAATACATATATAATTCCAATATGCATTTATACATACAGGTCTCTTTCACATTATCTTTAGAAATTTGGGTTGCAATCAAAGTTTCTCTTTCTTGATCCCGCCTCGTTCTCGGGGACAAGTGTAATTGAGAACTACGCCACCATAGTCAACTACATTAAGAACTTCTTCATTGCTATTGAGGAACCAAAATCCCTGACATTTTTGTCGTACATTTAACGGTTAGCATAATTACTTTTTGATAATTCAGTCACTTAATAGAAATTCAAACTAACTTAATAGAGATTGATTCGCAAAACAAAGCGAAAAACATGCTCGAAATTGTTAGGATATTGAATGCGTAAGTTTTCTTGAGTATCATTTTTAACACTTTTATTCTAATTATTCATTATACTTATTTGGACTTGTATACATTTGTACAGTATGTTGCGGTAATATTTTCAAGCAAAAGGCTCGAGCAAAGTTACTAAGTTCGAGATCAGAGTTGTCAAAAGTAAGTATTCTATATTTATCTCAAATTGGAGCTTTCCATCGAAATTTAGGGTTTAGGGTTTATGGTTTAAGGTATAAGGTTTACGGTTTCGAGTTTAGTATTTAGGATTTAGGATTTAGAATTTAGGGTTTAAGGTTTAGAAGGTTAGAGTTATTGGGTTTGGAATCTTTTATGTAAACCTTAAACACAAAACTATAAACCCTAAAATCTAAACTTTTTCTCAACTTATATAAATTTATTTCGCTATAATTTAGTAGGCATTCAGCACTTACATATTTATTTTGTTATTTTCTAAATTTTGTAGAGTCCTCCACAACCTAATGGCTGGATGTGCGGATATTATGTCATGCGGGCGATGTTTTACATAGTGACGCGTTACAATGATGTCTCGATCTTGAGATCACTCAAGTTACACGTGCTAAATTTATTCTCCAATGATTTATGTACATATTTGTATCTATATATATATGTATCTGGAAAATTAATCATGATTGAATTTTGTTTTGATGTGTTTTTTTGGAGCTCGAGCCATATCCAGCTCCATTGCCCGATAGCGAGATCGAGCAGGTAAAAATAATGCTTTGCAATTATATTAGTTATTATTTGTGATGTGTTATATGTCTGTATGCCATAGGTGTCTTATTTGATATTTTGTTGTATTTACGTGATATTGTATGTGACATTTGTTATATATGTGAGTTTGATAGTTTATTTATGTTCGATATATATTGATATGTTTATTTGTGTATTATGTAAAATTAATGGTGTATTGATGTGTTTGATTAATATATTGATACATTTGTATTGGTACCAATTGTATGACTAGCAATTGGGAGCTAGCCACAGAAAATCAGCTTCATATAAAAAAATTTATAATATAATAGCGAACTTAATTTATTAGAACCCCACTATAACTGAACTGGATTGTTTAATATATTTTACAACCTATTATAGCGGACCTCCATTACAGGCTACTATAATAGAGTTCTATTAATTATAGCGGACCCTTATAATAGGCCGCTATAATAGCTTGCGCTATTATAACGGCCTTTTACTGGGATCCGCTACAATAGATCCCTGTTATAGCGGCTTCTCTTTCAAGTTTGCTTTTTAATAGGTTGAATCTATTATAGCGGCTCTGTTGTACCTTTAGTAGCCCCCCTCTATTATATCGACCCTTAATCCGCTATAATAGGTCTTATAAGGCCGCTATAACAACCAATTTGTGTAGTAGTGTATAAAAAAGGCATATCTCGCCAAACTTCTAATTTTCATAAGCAAAATGTAATGCTAGGATCCTTTATTGTTCAGGTTCAAACTAACTCAACACAATTTAGGGGCATGTACGTGCGCAGAAGTTGCAAATTGGCACATGCAAAACCCCTAATGTTAGCTGCCAATACAATCCTTCAAGTTGTCATTTCTAACAAAGAGCACGAGAAAATTATGAAAACAATCTTCTGATTACTTGAAACTTTCATTTCATTTCATCAAATATTGCAGCTAAACATTGAAGTACCGCTTGTAAACCATTTTCGGTCAGATTAGCTGAACACTTGAATGAATCATCTATGATAGCATGGGTTGTAATTAAGCTCACCAATGAATTTGTAATCTGCAAAAAGCCAAATAGGTATAACAATAATAATTGAGACGTTGAAGGGAATGAAATCACCTACTATGTTGTACCACGCTGAACGCAATTTGAATCGTTTGATTTGTAAAGCACATGTTTTAACAACTCCATATGATTTAGATCGACCGTTCGTCCGCTGCGTTAAACCATGCCGCGTAGCAAATTTGTCCCCCGTTGGCGTTGAGAGTGAATCTTTCATTCTTTGTATTAAGAACTATCACAACAAAGAAATCTATAATGTACGTATTTATATACTAGTAATCGTGTCTGTGCATCCCACGGGAGGAAACTTTGTAGTAGAAAAAAAGATTACTAAAGTATTATTTCATACAACGGTGGAGCGACGTCTTATGGCATTGAGCATGGAGCTTGAAGTGTGGAGCATGGAGCGTTGAGTGGGAAGTGGGGAGCATGGAGCATGAAGCAAGGAGCAGGAAGCGAGATGCATGAAGCGTACGTGAAGCATGAAGCGAGAAGCGTGAAGCGACAAACGGCAGGCGGGAAGCGGGAAGCATGAGAAGCATGAACCGTGAAGCGGGAAGCATTGCTATGGGCGACACAAGACGCAAGAC